>JAJUPC010000668.1:0-135175 GCA_023614405.1 Avena insularis | reverse complement strand
TCACAATCCACCTATGGATCCACAGTGTCACTGCATGTGTGCTTTTTTACTAACAACAATCGAGTCATTTCATGTGTGTTCTTTTCACATACCACATATGGATCCACCAGTGTCATTGAAATGTGTGTTCTTCAGAGACCACGCATGGATCCGCCAGCGTTATTGCATGTGTGTTCTTGTTACTAACAACAACCAGAGTCATTGCATGTGTGTTCTTTTCACATACCACATATGGATTCACCAGTGTCATTTCATGTGTGTTTCTTTTAATAACAACAACCAGTGTCATTGCATGTGTGCTTTTTTACTAACAACAACCAGAGTCATCTCATGTGTGTTCTTTTCACATACCACATATGGATCCACCAGTGTCATTGAAATGTGTGTTCGCTTCAGAGACCACACATGGATCCACCAATGTTATTGCATGTGTGTTCTTGTTACTAACAACAACCAGAGTCATTGCATGTGTGTTCTTTTCACATACCACATATGGATCCACCAGTGTCATTGCATTAGTGTTCTTTTCACAATCCACCTATGGATCCACCAGTGTCATGGCATGTGTGATTTTTTTACTAACAACAACCAGAGTCATTTCAGGTGTGTTCTTTTCACATACCACATATGGATCCACCAGTGTCATTGAAATGTGTGTTCTCTTCAGAGACCACACATGAATCTACCAGTGTCATTACATGTGTGTTCTTTTTACTAACAACAACTTGAGTCATTGCAAGTGTGTTATTTTCACATACCACATATGGATCCACAAGTGTCATTGCATGTGTGCTTTTTTTACTAACAATAACCAGATTCATTTCATGTGTGTTCTTTTCACATACCACATATGGATGCACCAGTGTCATTGCCTGTGTGTTCTTTTCACAATCCACCTATGGATCCACAAGTGTCATTGCATGTGTGTTGTTTTTACTAACAACAATTGGAGTCATTTCATGACTGTTCTTTTCACATACCATATATGGATCCACCAGTGTCATTGAAATGTGTGTGCTCTTTAGAGACCACATGGATCCACCATGTCAGTGCATGTGTGCTCTTTGTACTAACCCCACCTAGAGTCATTGCTTGTGTGTTCTTTTCCCATACCTCATATTGATCCACCAGTGTCATTTCATGTGTGCTCTTTTCACAATGCACCTATGGATCCACCAGTGTGATTTCATGTGTTTTTTTTTTACTAACAATAACCAGAGTCATTGAAATGTGTGTTCTTTTCACATACCACATATGGATCCACCAGTGTCATTGCATGTGTGTTCTTTTCACAATCCACCTATGGATCCACCAGTGTCATTGCATGTGTGCTCTTTTTACTAACAACAACCAGAGTCATTGCATGTGTGTTTTCTTGAGAGACCACACATGGATCCACCAGTGTCATTGCATGCGTGTTCTTTTTACTAACAACAACTGTGGTCATTGAAATGTGTGTTCTTTTCACAATACACATATGGATCCACCATGTCATTGCATTTGTGTTGTTTTCACAATCCACCTCTGGATCCATCAGTGTCATTGCATGTGTGTTCTTTTTACTAACAACAACCAGAGTCATTGCATATGTGTTCTTTCAGAGACCACACATGGATCCACCTGTCATTGCATGTGTGTTCTTTTTAGTAACAACAACCAGAGTCATTGAAATGTGTGTTCTCTTCAGAGAGCACACATGGATCCACCAGTGTCATCGCATGTGTGTTCTTTTTACTAACAACAACCAGTGTCATTGCATGTGTGTTATTTTCACAATCCACCTATGGATCCACCAGTGTCACTGCATGTGTGCTTTTTTTACTAACAACAATCAGAGTCATTTCATGTGTGTTCTTTTCACATACCACATATGGATCCACCAAGTGTCATTGAAATGTGTTCTCTTCAGAGACCACGCATGGATCCGCCAGCGTTATTGCATGTGTGTTCTTGTTACTAACAACAACCAGAGTCATTGCATGTGTGTTCTTTTCACATACCACATATGGATTCACCAGTGTCATTTCATGTGTGTTCTTTTAATAACAACAACCAGTGTCATTGCATGTGTGCTTTTTTACTAACAACAACCAAAGTCATCTCATGTGTGTTCTTTTCACATACCACATATGGATCCACCAGTGTCATTGAAATGTGTGTTCGCTTCAGAGACCACACATGGATCCACCAATGTTATTGCATGTGTGTTCTTGTTACTAACAACAACCAGAGTCATTGCATGTGTGTTCTTTTCACATACCACATATGGATCCACCAGTGTCATTGCATTAGTGTTCTTTTCACAATCCACCTATGGATCCACCAGTGTCATGGCATGTGTGATTTTTTTACTAACAACAACCAGAGTCATTTCAGGTGTGTTCTTTTCACATACCACATATGGATCCACCAGTGTCATTGAAATGTGTGTTCTCTTCAGAGACCACACATGAATCCACCAGTGTCATTACATGTGTGTTCTTTTTACTAACAACAACTTGAGTCATTGCAAGTGTGTTATTTTCACATACCACATATGGATCCACAAGTGTCATTGCATGCGTGCTCTTTTCACAATCCACCTAAGGATCCACCAGTGTCATTGCATGTGGGTTCTTTTTACTAACAACAACTAGAGTCATCATGTGTTCTCTTCAGAGACCACATATGGATCCACCAATGTCATTGCATGTGTGTTCTTTTCACAATCCACCTATGGATCCACCAGTGCCATTGCATGTGTGCTTTTTTACTAACAAAAACCAGAGTCAATTCATCTGTGTTCTTTTCACATACCACGTATGGATCCACCAAGTGTCATTGCATGTGCGTTCTTTTCACAATCCACCTATGGATCCACAAGTGTAATTGCATGTGTGCTTTTTTTACTAACAATAACCAGATTCATTTCATGTGTGTTCTTTTCACATACCACATATGGATGCACCAGTGTCATTGCATGGGTGGTCTTTTCACAATCCACCTATGGATCCACCAATGTCATTGCATGTGTGTTGTTTTTACTAACAACAATTGGAGTCATTTCATGACTGTTCTTTTAACATACCACATATGGATCCACCAGTGTCATTGAAATGTGTGTTTTTTTAGAGACCACACATGGATCCACCAAATGTCATTGCATGTGTTCTTTTTACTAACAACAACTAGAGTCATTGCTTGTGTGTTCTTTTCACATACCTCATATGGATCCACCAGTGTCATTGCATGTGTGCTCTTTTCACAATGCACCTATGGATCCACCAGTGTCATTGCATGTGTGTTATTTTTACTAACAATAACCAGAGTCATTGAAATGTGTGTTCTTTTCACATACCACATATGGATCCACTAGTGTCATTGCATGTGTGTTCTTTTCACAATCCACCTATGGATCCACCAGTGTCATTGCATGTGTGCTCTTTTTACTAACAACAACCAGAGTCATTGCATGTGTGTTTTCATGAGAGACCACACATGGATCCACCAGTGTCATTGCATGAGTGGTATTTTTACTAACAACAACTGGTCATTGAAATGTGTGTTCTTTTCAATACACATATGGATCCACCAGTGTCATTGCATGTGTGTTGTTTTCACAATCCACCTCTGGATCCATCAGTGTCATTGCATGTGTGCTCTTTTTACTAACAACAACCAGAGTCATTGCATCTGTGTTCTCTTTAGAGACCACACATGGATCCACCAGTGTCATTGCATGTGTGTTCTTTTTAGTAACAACAACCAGAGTCATTGAAATGTGTGTTCTCTTCAGAGAGCACACATGGATCCACCAGTGTCATTGCATGTGTGTTCTTTTTACTAACAACAACCAGTGTCATTGCATGTGTGTTATTTTCACAATCCACCTATGGATCCACCAGTGTCACTGCATGTGTGCTTTTTTTACTAACAACAATCAGAGTCATTTCATGTGTGTTCTTTTCACATACCACATATGGATCCACAGTGTCATTGAAATGTGTGTTCTTCAGAGACCACGCATGGATCCGCCAGCGTTATTGCATGTGTGTTCTTGTTACTAACAACAACCAGAGTCATTGCATGTGTGTTCTTTTCACATACCACATATGGATTCACCAGTGTCATTTCATGTGTGTTCTTTTTAATAACAACAACCAAAGGTCATTGCATGTGTGCTTTTTACTAACAACAACCAGTCATCTCATGTGTGTTCTTTTCACATACCACATATGGATCCACTTGTCATTGAAATGTGTGTTCTCTTCAGAGACCACACATGGATCCACCAATGTTATTGCATGTGTGTTCTTACTAACAACAACCATAGTAATTGCATGTGTGTTCTTTTCACATACCACATATGGATCCACCAGTGTCATTGCATTAGTGTTCTTTTCACAATCCACCTATGGATCCACCAGTGTCATGGCATGTGTGATTTTTTTACTAACAACAACCAGAGTCATTTCAGGTGTGTTCTTTTCACATACCACATATGGATCCACCAGTGTCATTGAAATGTGTGTTCTCTTCAGAGACCACACATGGATCCACCAGTGTTATTGCATGTGTGTTCTTGTTACTAACAACAACCAGACTCATTGCTTGTGTGTTCTTTTCACATACCACATATGGATCCACCAGTGTCATTGCATGTGTGTTCTTTTCACAATCCACCTATGGATCCACCAGTGTCATTGCATGTGTGTTCTTTTTACTAACAAGAACTAGAGTCATTTCATTTCACATACCACATATGGATCCACTAGTGTCATTGAAACGTGTGTTCCCTTCAGAGACCACACATGGATCCACCAGTGTCATTGCATGTGTGTTCTTTTTTACTAACAACAACTGGAGTCATTGCATGTGTGTTCTTTTCACATACCACATATGGATCCACCAGAGTCATTGCATGTGTGCTCTTTTCACAATCCACCTATGGATCCACCAAAGTCATTGCATGTGTGTTCTTTTTACTAACAACAACCAGAGTCATTGAAATGTGTGTTCTTTTCACATACCACATATGGATCCACCAGTGTCATTGCATGTGCGTTCTTTTCACAATCCACCTATGGATCCACCAGTGTCATTGCATGTGTGTTCTTTTTACAATCAACCTGAGTCATTTCATGACTGTTCTTTTTCACATACCACATATGGATCCACTAGTGTCATTGAAACGTGTTCTTCAGAGACCACACATGGATCCACCAGTGTCATTGCATGTGTGTTCTTTTTTACTAACAACAACTGGAGTCATTGCATGTGTGTTCTTTTCTCATACCACATATGGATCCACCAGAGTCATTGCATGTGTGCTCTTTTCACAATCCACCTATGGATCCACCAGTGTCATTGCATGTGTGTTCTTTTTACAAACAACAAGCAGAGTCATTGAAATGTGTGTTCTTTTCACATACCACATATGGTTCCACCAGTGTCATTGCATGTGTGTTCTTTTTACAATCCACCTATGGATCCACTAGTGTCATTGCATCTGTTCTCGTTTTACTAACAACAACCAGAGTCATTGCATGTGTGTTTTCTTCAGAGACCAAACATGGATCCACCAGTGTCATTGCATGTGTGTTCTTTTTACTACCAACAACTAGAGTCATTGAAATGTGTGTTCTTTTCACATACCACATATGGATCCACTAGTGTCATTGCATGTGTGTTCTTTTCACAATCCACCTATGGATCCACTAGTGTCATTGCATGTCTGCTCTTTTTACTAACAACAACTAGAGTCATTGCATGTGTGTTCTCTTCAGAGAACACACATGGATCCACTAGTGTCATTGCATGTGTGTTCTTTTTACTAACAACAATCAGAGTCATTGAAATGTGTGTTCTCTTCAGAGAGCACACATGGATCCACCAGTGTCATTGCATGTGTGTTCTTTTTACTAACAACAACCAGTGTCATTGCATGTGTGTTATTTTCACAATCCACCTATGGATCCACCAGTGTCATTGCATGTGTGCTTTTTTTACTAACAACAACCAGAGTCATTTCATGTGTGTTCTTTTCACATACCACATATGGATCCACCATGTCATTGAAATGTGTGTTCTTCAGAGACCACGCATGGATCCGCCAATGTTATTGCATGTGTGTGTTCTTGTTACTAACAACAACCTGAGTCATTGCATGTGTGTTCTTTTCACATACCACATATGGATCCACCAGTGTCATTGCATGTGTGTTCTTTTCACAATCCACCTATGGATCCACCAGTGTCATTGCATGTGTGTTCTTTTTACTAACAACAACTGGAGTCATTTCATGACTGTTCTTTTCACATACCGCATCTGGATCCACCAGTGTCATTGAAATGTGTGTTCTCTTCAGAGACCACACATGAATCCACCAGTGTCATTACATGTGTGTTCTTTTTACTAACAACAACTTGAGTCATTGCAAGTGTGTTATTTTCACATACCACATATGGATCCACAAGTGTTATTGCATGCGTGCTCTTTTCACAATCCACCTAAGGATCCACCAGTGTCATTGCATGTGGGTTCTTTTTACTAACAACAACTAGAGTCATCGCATGTGTGTTCTTTTCACATACCACATATGGATCCACCAATGTCATTGCATGTGTGTTCTTTTCACAATCCACCTATGGATCCACCAGTGCCATTGCATGGGTGCTTTTTTACTAACAACAACCAGAGTCATTTCATGTGTGTTCTTTTCACATACCACGTATGGATCCACCAGTGTCATTGCATGTGCGTTCCTTTCACAATCCACCTATGGATCCACAAGTGTAATTGCATGTGTGCTTTTTTTACTAACAATAACCAGATTCATTTCATGTGTGTTCTTTTCACATACCACATATGGATGCACCAGTGTCATTGCCTGTGTGTTCTTTTCACAATCCACCTATGGATCCACCAGTGTCATTGCATGTGTGTTGTTTTTACTAAGAACAATTGGAGTCATTTCATGACTGTTCTTTTCACATACCATATATGGATCCACCAGTGTCATTGAAATGTGTGTGCTCTTTAGAGACCACACATGGATCCACCAGTGTCATTGCATGTGTGTTCTTTTTACTAACAACAACTAGAGTCATTGCTTGTGTGTTCTTTTCACATACCTCATATGGATCCACCAGTGTCATTGCATGTGTGCTCTTTTCACAATGCACCTATGGATCCACCAAAGGTCATTGCATGTGTGTTATTTTTACTAACAATAACGAGTCATTGTAATGTGTGTTCTTTTCACATACCACATATGGATCCACCAGTGTCATTGCATGTGTGTTCTTTTCACAATCCACCTATGGATCCACCAGTGTCATTGCATGTGTGCTCTTTTTACTAACAACAACCAGAGTCATTGCATGTGTGTTTTCTTGAGAGACCACACATGGATCCACCAGTGTCATTGCATGCGTGTTCTTTTTACTAACAACAACCAGGGTCATTGAAATGTGTGTTCTTTTCACAATACACATATGGATCCACCAGTGTCATTGCATTTGTGTTGTTTTCACAATCCACCTCTGGATCCATCAGTGTCATTGCATGTGTGCTCTTTTTACTAACAACAACCAGAGTCATTGCATATGTGTTCTCTTCAGAGACCACACATGGATCCACCAGTGTCATTGCATGTGTGTTCTTTTTAGTAACAACAACCAGAGTCATTGAAATGTGTGTTCTCTTCAGAGAGCACACATGGATCCACCAGTGTCATCGCATGTGTGTTCTTTTTACTAACAACAACCAGTGTCATTGCATGTGTGTTATTTTCACAATCCACCTATGGATCCACCAGTGTCACTGCATGTGTGCTTTTTTACTAACAACAATCAGAGTCATTTCATGTGTGTTCTTTTCACATACCACATATGGATCCACCAGTGTCATTGAAATGTGTGTTCTCTTCAGAGACCACGCATGGATCCGCCAGCGTTATTGCATGTGTGTTCTTGTTACTAACAACAACCAGAGTCATTGCATGTGTGTTCTTTTCACATACCACATATGGATTCACCAGTGTCATTTCATGTGTGTTTCTTTTAATAACAACAACCAGTGTCATTGCATGTGTGCTTTTTTACTAACAACAACCAGAGTCATCTCATGTGTGTTCTTTTCACATACCACATATGGATCCACCAGTGTCATTGAAATGTGTGTTCTCTTCAGAGACCACACATGGATCCACCAATGTTATTGCATGTGTGTTCTTGTTACTAACAACAACCAGAGTCATTGCATGTGTGTTCTTTTCACATACCACATATGGATCCACCAGTGTCATTGCATTAGTGTTCTTTTCACAATCCACCTATGGATCCACCAGTGTCATGGCATGTGTGATTTTTTACTAACAACCAGAGTCATTTCAGTGTGTGTTCTTTCACATACCACATATGGATCCACCAGTGTCATTGAAATGTGTGTTCTCTTGAGACCACACATGAATCCACCAGTGTCATTACATGTGTGTTCTTTTTACTAACAACAACTTGAGTCATTGCAAGTGTGTTATTTTCACATACCACATATGGATCCACAAGTGTCATTGCATGCGTGCTCTTTTCACAATCCACCTAAGGATCCACCAGTGTCATTGCATGTGGGTTCTTTTTACTAACAACAACTAGAGTCATCGCATGTGTGTTCTTTACACATACCACATATGGATCCACCAATGTCATTGCATGTGTGTTCTTTTCACAATCCACCTATGGATCCACCAGTGCCATTGCATGGGTGCTTTTTTACTAACAACAACCAGAGTCATTTCATGTGTGTTCTTTTCACATACCACGTATGGATCCACCAGTGTCATTGCATGTGCGTTCTTTTCACAATCCACCTATGGATCCACAAGTGTAATTGCATGTGTGCTTTTTTTACTAACAATAACCAGATTCATTTCATGTGTGTTCTTTTCACATACCACATATGGATGCACCAGTGTCATTGCCTGTGTGTTCTTTTCACAATCCACCTATGGATCCACCAGTGTCATTGCATGTGTGTTGTTTTTACTAACAACAATATGAGTCATTTCATGACATTCTTTTCACATACCATATATGGATCCACCAGTGTCATTGAAATGTGTGTGCTCTGTAGAGACCACACATGGATCCACCCGTGTCTTTACATGTGTGTTCGTTTAATAACAACAACTAGAGTCATTGCTTGTGTGTTCTTTTCACATACCTCATATGGATCCACCAGTGTCATTGCATGTGTGCTCTTTTCACAATGCACCTATGGATCCACCAGTGTCATTGCATGTGTGTTATTTTTACTAACAATAACCAGAGTCATTGAAATGTGTGTTCTTTTCACATACCACATATGGATCCACCAGTGTCATTGCATGTGTGTTCTTTTCACAATCCACCTATGGATCCACTAGTGTCATTGCATGTGTGCTCTTTTTACTAACAACAACCAGAGTCATTGCATGTGTGTTTTCTTGAGAGACCACACATGGATCCACCAGTGTCATTGCATGCGTGTTCTTTTTACTAACAACAACCAGGGTCATTGAAATGTGTGTTCTTTTCACAATACACATATGGATCCACCAGTGTCATTGCATTTGTGTTGTTTTCACAATCCACCTCTGGATCCATCAGTGTCATTGCATGTGTGCTCTTTTTACTAACAACAACCAGAGTCATTGCATCTGTGTTCTCTTTAGAGACCACACATGGATCCACCAGTGTCATTGCATGTGTGTTCTTTTTAGTAACAACAACCAGAGTCATTGAAATGTGTGTTCTCTTCAGAGAGCACACATGG
The DNA here is from genome assembly GCA_023614405.1 of Avena insularis. Lineage (NCBI taxonomy): Eukaryota > Viridiplantae > Streptophyta > Magnoliopsida > Poales > Poaceae > Avena > Avena insularis. The sequence goes on along the minus strand of JAJUPC010000668.1, from coordinate 125,383 downwards.
ATCCACCAGTGTCATTGCATGTGTGTTCTTTTTACTAACAACAACCAGTGTCATTGCATGTGTGTTATTTTCACAATCCACCTATGGATCCACCAGTGTCACTGCATGTGTGCTTTTTTTACTAACAACAATCAGAGTCATTTCATGTGTGTTCTTTTCACATACCACATATGGATCCACCAGTGTCATTGAAATGTGTGTTCTCTTCAGAGACCACGCATGGATCCGCCAAATATTATTGCATGTGTGTTCTTGTTACTAACAACAACCAGAGTCATTGCATGTGTGTTCTTTTCACATACCACATATGGATTCACCAGTGTCATTTCATGTGTGTTCTTTTTAATAACAACAACCAGTGTCATTGCATGTGTGCTTTTTTACTAACAACAACCAGAGTCATCTCATGTGTGTTCTTTTCACATACCACATATGGATCCACCAGTGTCATTGAAATGTGTGTTCTCTTCAGAGACCACACATGGATCCACCAATGTTATTGCATGTGTGTTCTTGTTACTAACAACAACCAGAGTCATTGCATGTGTGTTCTTTTCACATACCACATATGGATCCACCAGTGTCATTGCATTAGTGTTCTTTTCACAATCCACCTATGGATCCACCAGTGTCATGGCATGTGTGATTTTTTTACTAACAACAACCAGAGTCATTTCAGGTGTGTTCTTTTCACATACCACATATGGATCCACCAGTGTCATTGAAATGTGTGTTCTCTTCAGAGACCACACATGGATCCACCAGTGTTATTGCATGTGTGTTCTTGTTACTAACAACAACCAGACTCATTGCTTGTGTGTTCTTTTCACATACCACATATGGATCCACCAGTGTCATTGCATGTGTGTTCTTTTCACAATCCACCTATGGATCCACCAGTGTCATTGCATGTGTGTTCTTTTTACTAACAAGAACTGGAGTCATTTCATGACTGTTCTTTTCACATACCACATATGGATCCACTAGTGTCATTGAAACGTGTGTTCCCTTCAGAGACCACACATGGATCCACCAGTGTCATTGCATGTGTGTTCTTTTTACTAACAACAACTGGAGTCATTGCATGTGTGTTCTTTTCACATACCACATATGGATCCACCAGAGTCATTGCATGTGTGCTCTTTTCACAATCCACCTATGGATCCACCAGTGTCATTGCATGTGTGTTCTTTTTACTAACAACAACCAGAGTCATTGAAATGTGTGTTCTTTTCACATACCACATATGGATCCACCAGTGTCATTGCATGTGCGTTCTTTTCGCAATCCACCTATGGATCCACCAGTGTCATTGCATGTGTGTTCTTTTTACAAACAACAACTGGAGTCATTTCATGACTGTTCTTTTCACATACCACATATGGATCCACTAGTGTCATTGAAACGTGTGTTCCCTTCAGATACCACAGATGGATCCACCAGTGTCATTGCATGTGTGTTCTTTTTACTAACAACAACTGGAGTCATTGCATGTGTGTTCTTTTCACATACCACATATGGATCCACCAGAGTCATTGCATGTGTGCTCTTTTCACAATCCACCTATGGATCCACCAGTGTAATTGCATGTGTGTTCTTTTTACAAACAACAACCAGAGTCATTGAAATGTGTGTTCTTTTCACATACCACATATGGTTCCACCAGTGTCATTGCATGTGTGTTCTTTTTACAATCCACCTATGGATCCACTAGTGTCATTGCATCTGTTCTCGTTTTACTAACAACAACCAGAGTCATTGCATGTGTGTTTTCTTCAGAGACCACACATGGATCCACCAGTGTCATTGCATGTGTGTTCTTTTTACTACCAACAACTAGAGTCATTGAAATGTGTGTTCTTTTCACATACCACATATGGATCCACTAGTGTCATTGCATGTGTGTTCTTTTCACAATCCACCTATGGATCCACCAGTGTCATTGCATGTCTGCTCTTTTTACTAACAACAACTAGAGTCATTGCATGTGTGTTCTCTTCAGAGAACACACATGGATCCACTAGTGTCATTGCATGTGTGTTCTTTTTAGTAACAACAATCAGAGTCATTGAAATGTGTGTTCTCTTCAGAGACCACACATGGATCCACCAGTGTCATTGCATGTGTGTTCTTTTTACTAACAACAACCAGTGTCATTGCATGTGTGTTATTTTCACAATCCACCTATGGATCCACCAGTGTCATTGCATGTGTGCTTTTTTTACTAACAACAACCAGAGTCATCTCATGTGTGTTCTTTTCACCTACCACATATGGATCCACCAGTGTCATTGAAATGTGTGTTCTCTTCAAAGACCACACATGGAGCCACCAGTGTTATTGCATGTGTGTTCTTGTTACTAACAACAACCAGAGTCATTGCATGTGTGTTCTTTTCACATACCACATATGGATCCACCAGTGTCATTGCATTAGTGTTCTTTTCACAATCCACCTATGGATCCACCAGTGTCATGGCATGTGTGATTTTTTTACTAACAACAACCAGAGTCATTTCAGGTGTGTTCTTTTCACATACCACATATGGATCCACCAGTGTCATTGAAATGTGTGTTCTCTTCAGAGACCACACATGAATCCACCAGTGTCATTACATGTGTGTTCTTTTTACTAACAACAACTTGAGTCATTGCAAGTGTGTTATTTTCACATACCACATATGGATCCACAAGTGTCATTGCATGCGTGCTCTTTTCACAATCCACCTAAGGATCCACCAGTGTCATTGCATGTGGGTTCTTTTTACTAACAACAACTAGAGTCATCGCATGTGTGTTCTTTTCACATACCACATATGGATCCACCAATGTCATTGCATGTGTGTTCTTTTCACAATCCACCTATGGATCCACCAGTGCCATTGCATGGGTGCTTTTTTACTAACAACAACCAGAGTCATTTCATGTGTGTTCTTTTCACATACCACGTATGGATCCACCAGTGTCATTGCATGTGCGTTCTTTTCACAATCCACCTATGGATCCACAAGTGTAATTGCATGTGTGCTTTTTTTACTAACAATAACCAGATTCATTTCATGTGTGTTCTTTTCACATACCACATATGGATGCACCAGTGTCATTGCCTGTGTGTTCTTTTCACAATCCACCTATGGATCCACCAGTGTCATTGCATGTGTGTTGTTTTTACTAACAACAATTGGAGTCATTTCATGACTGTTCTTTTCACATACCATATATGGATCCACCAGTGTCATTGAAATGTGTGTGCTCTTTAGAGACCACACATGGATCCACCAGTGTCATTGCATGTGTGTTCTTTTTACTAACAACAACTAGAGTCATTGCTTGTGTGTTCTTTTCACATACCTCATATGGATCCACCAGTGTCATTGCATGTGTGCTCTTTTCACAATGCACCTATGGATCCACCAGTGTCATTGCATGTGTGTTATTTTTACTAACAATAACCAGAGTCATTGAAATGTGTGTTCTTTTCACATACCACATATGGATCCACCAGTGTCATTGCATGTGTGTTCTTTTCACAATCCACCTATGGATCCACCAGTGTCATTGCATGTGTGCTCTTTTTACTAACAACAACCAGAGTCATTGCATGTGTGTTTTCTTGAGAGACAACACATGGATCCACCAGTGTCATTGCATGCGTGTTCTTTTTACTAACAACAACCAGGGTCATTGAAATGTGTGTTCTTTTCACAATACACATATGGATCCACCAGTGTCATTGCATTTGTGTTGTTTTCACAATCCACCTCTGGATCCATCAGTGTCATTGCATGTGTGCTCTTTTTACTAACAACAACCAGAGTCATTGCATCTGTGTTCTCTTCAGAGACCACACATGGATCCACCAGTGTCATTGCATGTGTGTTCTTTTTAGTAACAACAACCAGAGTCATTGAAATGTGTGTTCTCTTCAGAGAGCACACATGGATCCACCAGTGTCATTGCATGTGTGTTCTTTTTACTAACAACAACCAGTGTCATTGCATGTGTGTTATTTTCACAATCCACCTATGGATCCACCAGTGTCACTGCATGTGTGCTTTTTTTACTAACAACAATCAGAGTCATTTCATGTGTGTTCTTTTCACATACCACATATGGATCCACCAGTGTCATTGAAATGTGTGTTCTCTTCAGAGACCACGCATGGATCCGCCAGCGTTATTGCATGTGTGTTCTTGTTACTAACAACAACCAGAGTCATTGCATGTGTGTTCTTTTCACATACCACATATGGATTCACCAGTGTCATTTCATGTGTGTTCTTTTTAATAACAACAACCAGTGTCATTGCATGTGTGCTTTTTTACTAACAACAACCAGAGTCATCTCATGTGTGTTCTTTTCACATACCACATATGGATCCACCAGTGTCATTGAAATGTGTGTTCTCTTCAGAGACCACACATGGATCCACCAATGTTATTGCATGTGTGTTCTTGTTACTAACAACAACCAGAGTCATTGCATGTGTGTTCTTTTCACATACCACATATGGATCCACCAGTGTCATTGCATTAGTGTTCTTTTCACAATCCACCTATGGATCCACCAGTGTCATGGCATGTGTGATTTTTTTACTAACAACAACCAGAGTCATTTCAGGTGTGTTCTTTTCACATACCACATATGGATCCACCAGTGTCATTGAAATGTGTGTTCTCTTCAGAGACCACACATGGATCCACCAGTGTTATTGCATGTGTGTTCTTGTTACTAACAACAACCAGACTCATTGCTTGTGTGTTCTTTTCACATACCACATATGGATCCACCAGTGTCATTGCATGTGTGTTCTTTTCACAATCCACCTATGGATCCACCAGTGTCATTGCATGTGTGTTCTTTTTACTAACAAGAACTGGAGTCATTTCATGACTGTTCTTTTCACATACCACATATGGATCCACTAGTGTCATTGAAACGCAGGTTCTTTCAGAGACCACACATGGATCCACCAGTGTCATTGCATGTGTGTTCTTTTTTACTAACAACAACTGGAGTCATTGCATGTGTGTTCTTTTCACATACCACATATGGATCCACCAGAGTCATTGCATGTGTGCTCTTTTCACAATCCACCTATGGATCCACCAGTGTCATTGCATGTGTTTTTTACTAACAACAACCAGAGTCATTGAAATGTGTGTTCTTTTCACATACCACATATGGATCCACCAGTGTCATTGCATGTGCGTTCTTTTCGCAATCCACCTATGGATCCACCAGTGTCATTGCATGTGTGTTCTTTTTACAAACAACAACTGGAGTCATTTCATGACTGTTCTTTTCACATACCACATATGGATCCACTAGTGTCATTGAAACGTGTTCCTTGAGATACCACACATGGATCTACCAGTGTCATTTGCATGTGTGTTCTTTTTTACTAACAACAACTGGAGTCATTGCATGTGTGTTCTTTTCACATACCACATATGGATCCACCAGAGTCATTGCATGTGTGCTCTTTTCACAATCCACCTATGGATCCACCAGTGCCATTGCATGTGTGTTCTTTTTACAAACAACAACCAGAGTCATTGAAATGTGTGTTCTTTTCACATACCACATATGGTTCCACCAGTGTCATTGCATGTGTGTTCTTTTTACAATCCACCTATGGATCCACTAGTGTCATTGCATCTGTTCTCGTTTTACTAACAACAACCAGAGTCATTGCATGTGTGTTTTCTTCAGAGACCACACATGGATCCACCAGTGTCATTGCATGTGTGTTCTTTTTACTACCAACAACTAGAGTCATTGAAATGTGTGTTCTTTTCACATACCACATATGGATCCACTAGTGTCATTGCATGTGTGTTCTTTTCACAATCCACCTATGAATCCACCAGTGTCATTGCATGTCTGCTCTTTTTACTAACAACAACTAGAGTCATTGCATGTGTGTTCTCTTCAGAGAACACACATGGATCCACTAGTGTCATTGCATGTGTGTTCTTTTTAGTAACAACAATCAGAGTCATTGAAATGTGTGTTCTCTTCAGAGAGCACACATGGATCCACCAGTGTCATTGCATGTGTGTTCTTTTTACTAACAACAACGTGAGTCATTCCATGTGTGTTATTTTCATAATCCACCTATGGATCCACCAGTGTCATTGCATGTGTGCTTTTTTACTAACAACAACCAGAGTCATTTCATGTGTGTTCTTTTCACATACCTCATATGGATCCACCAGTGTCATTGAAATGTGTGTTCTCTTCAGAGACCACGCATGGATCCGCCAGCGTTATTGCATGTGTGTTCTTGTTACTAACAACAACCAGAGTCATTGCATGTGTGTTCTTTTCACATACCACATATGGATCCACCAGTGTCATTGCATGTGTGTTCTTTTCACAATCCACCTATGGATCCACCAGTGTCATTGCATGTGTGTTCTTTTTACTAAAAACAACCTGAGTCATTTCGACTGTTCTTTTCACATACCACATCTGGATCCACCAGTGTCATTGAAATGTGTGTTCTCTTCAGAGACCATACATGAATCCACCAGTGTCATTACATGTGTGTTCTTTTTACTAACAACAACTTGAGTCATTCCAAGTGTGTTATTTTCACATACCACATATGGATCCACAAGTGTCATTGCATGCGTGCTCTTTTCACAATCCACCTAAGGATCCACCAGTGTCATTGCATGTGGGTTCTTTTTACTAACAACAACTAGAGTCATCACATGTGTGTTCTTTTCACATACGACATATGGATCGACCAATGTCATTGCATGTGTGTTCTTTTCACAATCCACCTATGGATCCACCAGTGCCATTGCATGTGTTCTTTTTTACTAACAACAACCAGAGTCATTTCATGTGTGTTCTTTTCACATACCACGTATGGATCCACCAGTGTCATTGCATGTGTGCTCTTTTCACAATCCACCTATGGATCCACAAGTGTAATTGCATGTGTGCTTTTTTTACTAACAATAACCAGATTCATTTCATGTGTGTTCTTTTCACATACCACATATGGATGCACCAGTGTCATTGCCTGTGTGTTCTTTTCACAATCCACCTATGGATCCACAAGTGTCATTGCATGTGTGTTGTTTTTACTAACAACAATTGGAGTCATTTCATGACTGTTCTTTTCACATACCATATATGGATCCACCAGTGTCATTGAAATGTGTGTGCTCTTTAGAGACCACACATGGATCCACCAGTGTCATTGCATGTGTGTTCTTTTTACTAACAACAACTAGAGTCATTGCTTGTGTGTTCTTTTCACATACCTCATATGGATCCACCAGTGTCATTGCATGTGTGCTCTTTTCACAATGCACCTATGGATCCACCAGTGTCATTGCATGTGTGTTCTTTTTACTAACAATAACCAGAGTCATTGAAATGTGTGTTCTTTTCACATACCACATATGGATCCACCAGTGTCATTGCATGTGTGTTCTTTTCACAATCCACCTATGGATCCACCAGTGTCATTGCATGTGTGCTCTTTTTACTAACAACAACCAGAGTCATTGCATGTGTGTTTTCTTCAGAGACCACACATGGATCCACCAGTGTCATTGCATGCGTGTTCTTTTTACTAACAACAACCAGGGTCATTGAAATGTGTGTTCTTTTCACAATACACATATGGATCCACCAGTGTCATTGCATGTATGTTGTTTTCACAATCCACCTCTGGATCCATCAGTGTCATTGCATGTGTGCTCTTTTTACTAACAACAACCAGAGTCATTGCATCTGTGTTCTCTTCAGAGACCACACATGGATCCACCAGTGTCATTGCATGTGTGTTCTTTTTAGTAACAACAACCAGAGTCATTGAAATGTGTGTTCTCTTCAGAGAGCACACATGGATCCACCAGTGTCATTGCATGTGTGTTCTTTTTACTAACAACAACCAGTGTCATTGCATGTGTGTTATTTTCACAATCCACCTATGGATCCACCAGTGTCACTGCATGTGTGCTTTTTTTACTAACAACAACCAGAGTCATTTCATGTGTGTTCTTTTCACATACCACATATGGATCCACCAGTGTCATTGAAATGTGTGTTCTCTTCAGACACCACGCATGGATCCGCCAGCGTTATTGCATGTGTGTTCTTGTTACTAACAACAACCAGAGTCATTGCATGTGTGTTCTTTTCACATACCACATATGGATCCACCAGTGTCATTGCATGTGTGTTCTTTTCACAATCCACCTATGGATCCACCAGTGTCATTGCATGTGGGTTCTTCTTACTAACAACAACTGGAGTCATTTCATGACTGTTCTTTTCACATACCACATATGGATGCACCAGTGTCATTGCCTGTGTGTTCTTTTCACAATCCACCTATGGATCCACCAGTGTCATTGCATGTGTGTTGTTTTTACTAAGAACAATTGGAGTCATTTCATGACTGTTCTTTTCACATACCATATATGGATCCACCAGTGTCATTGAAATGTGTGTGCTCTTTAGAGACCACACATGGATCCACCAGTGTCATTGCATGTGTGTTCTTTTTACTAACAACAACTAGAGTCATTGCTTGTGTGTTCTTTTCACATACCTCATATGGATCCACCAGTGTCATTGCATGTGTGCTCTTTTCACAATGCACCTATGGATCCACTAGTGTCATTGCATGTGTGTTATCTTTACTAACAATAACCAGAGTCATTGAAATGTGTGTTCTTTTCACATACCACATATGGATCCACCAGTGTCATTGCATGTGTATTCTTTTCACAATCCACCTATGGATCCACCAGTGTCATTGCATGTGTGCTCTTTTTACTAACAACAACCAGAGTCATTGCATGTGTGTTTTCTTGAGAGACCACACATGGATCCACCAGTGTCATTGCATGCGTGTTCTTTTTACTAACAACAACCAGGGTCATTGAAATGTGTGTTCTTTTCACAATACACATATGGATCCACCAGTGTCATTGCATTTGTGTTGTTTTCACAATCCACCTCTGGATCCATCAGTGTCATTGCATGTGTGCTCTTTTTACTAACAACAACCAGAGTCATTGCATCTGTGTTCTCTTCAGAGACCACACATGGATCCACCAAAGGTCATTGCATGTGTGTTCTTTTTAGTAACAACAACCAGAGTCATTGAAATGTGTGTTCTCTTCAGAGAGCACACATGGATCCACCAGTGTCATCGCATGTGTGTTCTTTTTACTAACAACAACCAGTGTCATTGCATGTGTGTTATTTTCACAATCCACCTATGGATCCACCAGTGTCACTGCATGTGTGCTTTTTTTACTAACAACAATCAGAGTCATTTCATGTGTGTTCTTTTCACATACCACATATGGATCCACCAGTGTCATTGAAATGTGTGTTCTCTTCAGAGACCACGCATGGATCCGCCAGCGTTATTGCATGTGTGTTCTTGTTACTAACAACAACCAGAGTCATTGCATGTGTGTTCTTTTCACATACCACATATGGATTCACCAGTGTCATTTCATGTGTGTTTCTTTTAATAACAACAACCAGTGTCATTGCATGTGTGCTTTTTTACTAACAACAACCAGAGTCATCTCATGTGTGTTCTTTTCACATACCACATATGGATCCACCAGTGTCATTGAAATGTGTGTTCTCTTCAGAGACCACACATGGATCCACCAATGTTATTGCATGTGTGTTCTTGTTACTAACAACAACCAGAGTCATTGCATGTGTGTTCTTTTCACATACCACATATGGATCCACCAGTGTCATTGCATTAGTGTTCTTTTCACAATCCACCTATGGATCCACCAGTGTCATGGCATGTGTGATTTTTTTACTAACAACAACCAGAGTCATTTCAGGTGTGTTCTTTTCACATACCACATATGGATCCACCAGTGTCATTGAAATGTGTGTTCTCTTCAGAGACCACACATGAATCCACCAGTGTCATTACATGTGTGTTCTTTTTACTAACAACAACTTGAGTCATTGCAAGTGTGTTATTTTCACATACCACATATGGATCCACAAGTGTCATTGCATGCGTGCTCTTTTCACAATCCACCTAAGGATCCACCAGTGTCATTGCATGTGGGTTCTTTTTACTAACAACAACTAGAGTCATCGCATGTGTGTTCTTTTCACATACCACATATGGATCCACCAATGTCATTGCATGTGTGTTCTTTTCACAATCCACCTATGGATCCACCAGTGCCATTGCATGGGTGCTTTTTTACTAACAACAACCAGAGTCATTTCATGTGTGTTCTTTTCACATACCACGTATGGATCCACCAGTGTCATTGCATGTGCGTTCTTTTCACAATCCACCTATGGATCCACAAGTGTAATTGCATGTGTGCTTTTTTTACTAACAATAACCAGATTCATTTCATGTGTGTTCTTTTCACATACCACATATGGATGCACCAGTGTCATTGCCTGTGTGTTCTTTTCACAATCCACCTATGGATCCACCAGTGTCATTGCATGTGTGTTGTTTTTACTAACAACAATTGGAGTCATTTCATGACTGTTCTTTTCACATACCATATATGGATCCACCAGTGTCATTGAAATGTGTGTGCTCTTTAGAGACCACACATGGATCCACCAGTGTCATTGCATGTGTGTTCTTTTTACTAACAACAACTAGAGTCATTGCTTGTGTGTTCTTTTCACATACCTCATATGGATCCACCAGTGTCATTGCATGTGTGCTCTTTTCACAATGCACCTATGGATCCACCAGTGTCATTGCATGTGTTCATTTTTTACTAACAATAACCAGAGTCATTGAAATGTGTGTTCTTTTCACATACCACATATGGATCCACCAGTGTCATTGCATGTGTGTTCTTTTCACAATCCACCTATGGATCCACCAGTGTCATTGCATGTGTGCTCTTTTTACTAACAACAACCAGAGTCATTGCATGTGTGTTTTCTTGAGAGACCACACATGGATCCACCAGTGTCATTGCATGCGTGTTCTTTTTACTAACAACAACCAGGGTCATTGAAATGTGTGTTCTTTTCACAATACACATATGGATCCACCAGTGTCATTGCATTTGTGTTGTTTTCACAATCCACCTCTGGATCCATCAGTGTCATTGCATGTGTGCTCTTTTTACTAACAACAACCAGAGTCATTGCATCTGTGTTCTCTTCAGAGACCACACATGGATCCACCAGTGTCATTGCATGTGTGTTCTTTTTAGTAACAACAACCAGAGTCATTGAAATGTGTGTTCTCTTCAGAGAGCACACATGGATCCACCAGTGTCATTGCATGTGTGTTCTTTTTACTAACAACAACCAGTGTCATTGCATGTGTGTTATTTTCACAATCCACCTATGGATCCACCAGTGTCACTGCATGTGTGCTTTTTTTACTAACAACAATCAGAGTCATTTCATGTGTGTTCTTTTCACATACCACATATGGATCCACCAGTGTCATTGAAATGTGTGTTCTCTTCAGAGACCACGCATGGATCCGCCAGCGTTATTGCATGTGTGTTCTTGTTACTAACAACAACCAGAGTCATTGCATGTGTGTTCTTTTCACATACCACATATGGATTCACCAAAGGTCATTTCATGTGTGTTATATTTAATAACAACAACCAGTGTCATTGCATGTGTGCTTTTTTACTAACAACAACCAGAGTCATCTCATGTGTGTTCTTTTCACATACCACATATGGATCCACCAGTGTCATTGAAATGTGTGTTCTCTTCAGAGACCACACATGGATCCACCAATGTTATTGCATGTGTGTTCTTGTTACTAACAACAACCAGAGTCATTGCATGTGTGTTCTTTTCACATACCACATATGGATCCACCAGTGTCATTGCATTAGTGTTCTTTTCACAATCCACCTATGGATCCACCAGTGTCATGGCATGTGTGATTTTTTTACTAACAACAACACGAGTCATTTCATGAGTGTTCTTTTCACATACCACATATGGATCCACCAGTGTCATTGAAATGTGTGTTCTCTTCAGAGACCACACATGGATCCACCAGTGTTATTGCATGTGTGTTCTTGTTACTAACAACAACCAGACTCATTGCTTGTGTGTTCTTTTCACATACCACATATGGATCCACCAGTGTCATTGCATGTGTGTTCTTTTCACAATCCACCTATGGATCCACCAGTGTCATTGCATGTGTGTTCTTTTTACTAACAAGAACTGGAGTCATTTCATGACTGTTCTTTTCACATACCACATATGGATCCACTAGTGTCATTGAAACGTGTGTTCCCTTCAGAGACCACACATGGATCCACCAGTGTCATTGCATGTGTGTTCTTTTTTACTAACAACAACTGGAGTCATTGCATGTGTGTTCTTTTCACATACCACATATGGATCCACCAGAGTCATTGCATGTGTGCTCTTTTCACAATCCACCTATGGATCCACCAGTGTCATTGCATGTGTGTTCTTTTTACTAACAACAACCAGAGTCATTGAAATGTGTGTTCTTTTCACATACCACATATGGATCCACCAGTGTCATTGCATGTGCGTTCTTTTCGCAATCCACCTATGGATCCACCAGTGTCATTGCATGTGTGTTCTTTTTACAAACAACAACTGGAGTCATTTCATGACTGTTCTTTTCACATACCACATATGGATCCACTAGTGTCATTGAAACGTGTGTTCCCTTCAGATACCACACATGGATCCACCAGTGTCATTGCATGTGTGTTCTTTTTTACTAACAACAACTGGAGTCATTGCATGTGTGTTCTTTTCACATACCACATATGGATCCACCAGAGTCATTGCATGTGTGCTCTTTTCACAATCCACCTATGGATCCACCAGTGCCATTGCATGTGTGTTCTTTTTACAAACAACAACCAGAGTCATTGAAATGTGTGTTCTTTTCACATACCACATATGGTTCCACCAGTGTCATTGCATGTGTGTTCTTTTTACAATCCACCTATGGATCCACTAGTGTCATTGCATCTGTTCTCGTTTTACTAACAACAACCAGAGTCATTGCATGTGTGTTTTCTTCAGAGACCACACATGGATCCACCAGTGTCATTGCATGTGTGTCCTTTTTACTACCAACAACTAGAGTCATCGAAATGTGTGTTCTTTTCACAAACCACATATGGATCCACTAGTGTCATTGCATGTGTGTTCTTTTCACAATCCACCTATGGATCCACCAGTGTCATTGCATGTCTGCTCTTTTTACTAACAACAACTAGAGTCATTGCATGTGTGTTCTCTTCAGAGAACACACATGGATCCACTAGTGTCATTGCATGTGTGTTCTTTTTAGTAACAACAATCAGAGTCATTGAAATGTGTGTTCTCTTCAGAGAGCACACATGGATCCACCAGTGTCATTGCATGTGTGTTCTTTTTACTAACAACAACCAGTGTCATTGCATGTGTGTTATTTTCACAATCCACCTATGGATCCACCAGTGTCATTGCATGTGTGCTTTTTTTACTAACAACAACCAGAGTCATTTCATGTGTGTTCTTTTCACATACCACATATGGATCCACCAGTGTCATTGAAATGTGTGTTCTCTTCAGAGACCACGCATGGATCCGCCAGCGTTATTGCATGTGTGTTCTTGTTACTAACAACAACCAGAGTCATTGCATGTGTGTTCTTTTCACATACCACATATGGATCCACCAGTGTCATTGCATGTGTGTTCTTTTCACAATCCACCTATGGATCCACCAGTGTCATTGCATGTGTGTTCTTTTTACTAACAACAACTGGAGTCATTTCATGACTGTTCTTTTCACATACCACATCTGGATCCACCAGTGTCATTGAAATGTGTGTTCTCTTCAGAGACCACACATGAATCCACCAGTGTCATTACATGTGTGTTCTTTTTACTAACAACAACTTGAGTCATTGCAAGTGTGTTATTTTCACATACCACATATGGATCCACAAGTGTCATTGCATGCGTGCTCTTTTCACAATCCACCTAAGGATCCACCAGTGTCATTGCATGTGGGTTCTTTTTACTAACAACAACTAGAGTCATCACATGTGTGTTCTTTTCACATACGACATATGGATCGACGAATGTCATTGCATGTGTGTTCTTTTCACAATCCACCTATGGATCCACCAGTGCCATTGCATGTGTGCTTTTTTACTAACAACAACCAGAGTCATTTCATGTGTGTTCTTTTCACATACCACGTATGGATCCACCAGTGTCATTGCATGTGCGTTCTTTTCACAATCCACCTATGGATCCACAAGTGTAATTGCATGTGTGCTTTTTTTACTAACAATAACCAGATTCATTTCATGTGTGTTCTTTTCACATACCACATATGGATGCACCAGTGTCATTGCCTGTGTGTTCTTTTCACAATCCACCTATGGATCCACAAGTGTCATTGCATGTGTGTTGTTTTTACTAACAACAATTGGAGTCATTTCATGACTGTTCTTTTCACATACCATATATGGATCCACCAGTGTCATTGAAATGTGTGTGCTCTTTAGAGACCACACATGGATCCACCAGTGTCATTGCATGTGTGTTCTTTTTACTAACAACAACTAGAGTCATTGCTTGTGTGTTCTTTTCACATACCTCATATGGATCCACCAGTGTCATTGCATGTGTGCTCTTTTCACAATGGACCTATGGATCCACCAGTGTCATTGCATGTGTGTTCTTTTTACTAACAATAACCAGAGTCATTGAAATGTGTGTTCTTTTCACATACATATGGATCCACCAGTGTCATTGCATGTGTGTTCTTTTCACAATCCACCTATGGATCCACCAGTGTAATTGCATGTGTGCTCTTTTTACTAACAACAACCAGAGTCATTGCATGCGTGTTTCTTGAGAGACACATGGATCCACCAGTGTCATTGCATGCGTGTTCTTTTTACTAACAACAACCAGGGTCATTGAAATGTGTGTTCTTTTCACAATACACATATGGATCCACCAGTGTCATTGCATGTATGTTGTTTTCACAATCCACCTCTGGATCCATCAGTGTCATTGCATGTGTGCTCTTTTTACTAACAACAACCAGAGTCATTGCATCTTCAGAGACCACACATGGATCCACCAGTGTCATTGCATGTGTTCTTTTTAGTAACAACAACCAGAGGCATTAAAATCTGTGTTCTCTTCAGAGAGCACACATGGATCCACCAGTCATTGCATGTGTTCTTTTACTAACAACAACCAAGTGTCATTGCATGTGTGTTATTTTCACAATCCACCTATGGATCCACCAGTGTCATGTGTGCTTTTTTACTAACAACACTCAGAGGCAGTTCATGTGTGTTCTTTTCACATACCACATATGGATCCACCAGGGTCATTGAAATGTGTGTTCTCTTCACACACCACGCATGGATCCGACAGCGTTATTGCATGTGTGTTCTTGTTACTAACAACAACCAGAGTCATTGCATGTGTGTTCTTTTCACATACCACATATGGATCCACCAGTGTCATTGCATGTGTGTTCTTTTCACAATCCACCTATGGATCCACCAGTGTCATTGCATGTGGGTTCTTCTTACTAACAACAACTGGAGTCATTTCATGACTGTTCTTTTCACATACCACATATGGATCCACCAGTGTCATTGAAATGTGTGTTCTCTTCAGAGACCACACATGAATCCACCAGTGTCATTACATGTGTGTTCTTTTTACTAACAACAACTTGAGTCATTGCAAGTGTGTTATTTTCACATACCACATATGGATCCACAAGTGTCATTGCATGCGTGCTCTTTTCACAATCCACCTAAGGATCCACCAGTGTCATTGCATGTGGGTTCTTTTTACTAACAACAACTAGAGTCATCGCATGTGTGTTCTTTTCACATACCACATATGGATCCACCAATGTCATTGCATGTGTGTTCTTTTCACAATCCACCTATGGATCCACCAGTGCCATTGCATGTGTGCTTTTTTACTAACAACAACCAGAGTCATTTCATGTGTGTTCTTTTCACATACCACGTATGGATCCACCAGTGTCATTGCATGTGCGTTCTTTTCACAATCCACCTATGGATCCACAAGTGTAATTGCATGTGTGCTTTTTTTTAATAACAATAACCAGATTCATTTCATGTGTGTTCTTTTCACATACCACATATGGATCCACCAGTGTCATTGCCTGTGTGTTCTTTTCACAATCCACCAGTGTCATTGCATGTGTGTTCTTTTTACTAACAACAATTGGAGTCATTTCATGACTGTTCTTTTCACATACCATATATGGATCCACCAGTGTCATTGAAATGTGTGTGCTCTTTAGAGACCACACATGGATCCACCAGTGTCATTGCATGTGTGTTCTTTTTACTAACAACAACTAGAGTCATTGCTTGTGTGTTCTTTTCACATACCTCATATGGATCCACCAGTGTCATTGCATGTGTGCTCTTTTCACAATCCACCTATGGATCCACCAGTGTCATTGCATGTGTGTTCTTTTTACTAACAACAACCAGAGTCATTGAAATGTGTGTTATTTTCACATACCACATATGGATCCACCAGTGTCATTGCATGTGTGTTCTTTTCACAATCCACCTATGGATCCACCAGTGTCATTGCATCTGTGCTCTTTTTACTAACAACAACCAGAGTCATTGCATGTGTGTTTTCTTCAGAGACCACACATGGATCCACCAGTGTCATTGCATGTGTGTTCTTTTTACTAACAACAACCAGGGTCATTGAAATGTGTGTTCTTTTCACAATACACATATGGATCCACCAGTGTCATTGCATGTGTGTTGTTTTCACAATCCACCTCTGGATCCATCAGTGTCATTGCATGTGTGCTCTTTTTACTAACAACATCCAGAGTCATTGCATCTGTGTTCTCTTCAGAGACCACACATGGATCCACCAGTGTCATTGCATGTGTGTTCTTTTCACAATCCACCTATAGATCCACCAGTGTCATTGCATGTGTGTTCTTTTTACTAACAACAACTGGAGTCATTTCATGACTGTTCTTTTCACATACCACATATGGATCCACCAGTGTCATTGAAATGTGTGTTCTCTTTAGAGACCACACATGAATCCACCAGTGTCATTACATGTGTGTTCTTTTTACTAACAACAACTTGAGTCATTGCAAGTGTGTTATTGTCACATACCACATATGGATCCACAAGTGTCATTGCATGCGTGCTCTTTTCACAATCCACCTAAGGATCCACCAGTGTCATTGCATGTGGGTTCTTTTTACTAACAACAACTAGAGTCATCGCACGTGTGTTCTTTTCACATACCACATATGGATCCACCAATGTCATTGCATGTGTGTTCTTTTCACAATCCACCTATGGATCCACCAGTGCCATTGCATGTGTGCTTTTTTACTAACAACAACAAGAGTCATTTCATGTGTGTTCTTTTCACATACCACATATGGATCCACCAGTGTCATTTCATGTGTGTTCTTTTCACAATCCACCTATGGATGCACAAGTGTAATTGCATCTGTGCTTTTTTTACTAACAATAACCAGATTCATTTCATGTGTGTTCTTTCCACATACCACATATGGATCCATCTGTGTCATTGCCTGTGTGTTCTTTTCACAATCCACCTATGGATCCACCAGTGTCATTGCATGTGTGTTCTTCTTACTAACAACAATTGGAGTCATTTCATGACTGTTCTTTTCACATACCATATATGGATCCACCAGTGTCATTGAAATGTGTGTTCTCTTTAGAGACCACACATGGATCCACCAGTGTCATTGCATGTGTGTTCTTCTTACTAACAACAACTAGATTCATTGCTTGTGTGTTCTTTTCACATACCTCATATGGATCCACCAGTGTCATTGCATGTGTGCTCTTTTCATAATCCACCTATTGATCCACCAGTGTCATTGCATGTGTGTTCTTTTTACTAACAACCAGAGTCATTGAAATGTGTGTTCTTTTCACATACGACATATGGATCCACCAGTGTCATTGCATGTGTGTTCTTTTCACAATCCACCTATGGATCCACCAGTGTCATTGCATGTGTGCTCTTTTTACTAACAACAACCAGAGTCATTGCATGTGTGTTTTCTTCAGAGACCACACACGGATCCACCAGTGTCATTGAATGCGTGTTCTTTTTACTAACAACAACCAGAGTCATTGAAATGTGTGTTCTTTTCGCAATACACATATGGATCCACAAGTGTCATTGCATGTGTGTTGTTTTCACAATCCACCTCTGGATCCATCAGTGTCATTGCATTTGTGCTCTTTTTACTAACAACAACCAGAGTCATTGCATCTGTGTTCTCTTCAGAGACCACACATGGATCCACCAGTGTCATTGCATGTGTGTTCTTTTTAGTAACAACAACCAGAGTCATTGAAATGTGTGTTCTCTTCAGAGAACACACATGGATCTACCAGTGTCATTGCATGTGTGTTCTTTTTACTAACAACAACCAGTGTCATTGCATGTGTGTTATTTTCACAATCCACCTATGGATCCACCAGTGTCACTGCATGTGTGCTTTTTTTACTAACAACAACCAGAGTCATTTCATGTGTGTTCTTTTCACATACCACATATGGATCCACCAGTGTCATTGAAATGTGTGTTCTCTTCAGACACCACGCATGGATCCGCCAGCGTTATTGCATGTGTGTTCTTGTTACTAACAACAACCAGAGTCATTGCATGTGTGTTCTTTTCACATACCACATATGGATCCACCAGTGTCATTGCATGTGTGTTCTTTTCACAATCCACCTATGGATCCACCAGTGTCATTGCATGTGGGTTCTTCTTACTAACAACAACTGGAGTCATTTCATGACTGTTCTTTTCACATACCACATATGGATCCACCAGTGTCATTGAAATGTGTGTTCTCTTCAGAGACCACACATGAATCCACCAGTGTCATTACATGTGTGTTCTTTTTACTAACAACAACTTGAGTCATTGCAAGTGTGTTATTTTCACATACCACATATGGATCCACAAGTGTCATTGCATGCGTGCTCTTTTCACAATCCACCTAAGGATCCACCAGTGTCATTGCATGTGGGTTCTTTTTACTAACAACAACTAGAGTCATCGCATGTGTGTTCTTTTCACATACCACATATGGATCCACCAATGTCATTGCATGTGTGTTCTTTTCACAATCCACCTATGGATCCACCAGTGCCATTGCATGTGTGTTCTTTTTACTAAAAACAACCAGAGTTATTGCACGTGTGATCTTTTCACATACCACATATGGATCCACCAGTGTCATTGCATGTTCGTTCTTTTCAGAATCCACCTATGGATCCACCAGTGTCATTGCATGTGTTCTTTTTTTGCTAACAATAACCAGATTCATTTCATGTGTGTTCTTTTCACATACCACATATGGATCCACTAGTGTCATTGCCTGTGTGTTCTTTTCACAATCCACAGTGTCATTGCATGTGTGTTCTTTTTACTAACAATTGGAGTCATTTCATGACTGTTCTTTTCACTTACCATATATGGATCCACCAGTGTCATTGAAATGTGTGCTGTCTTTAGAGACCACACATGGATCCACCAGTGTCATTGCATGTGTGTTCTTTTTACTAACAACAACTAGAGTCATTGCTTGTGTGTTCTTTTCACATACCTCATATGGATCCACCAGTGTCATTGCATGTGTGCTCTTTTCACAATCCACCTATGGATCCACCAGTGTCATTGCATGTGTGTTCTTTTTACTAACAACAACCAGAGTCATTGAAATGTGTGTTATTTTCACATACCACATATGGATCCACCAGTGTCATTGCATGTGTGTTCTTTTCACAATCCACCTATGGATCCACCAGTGTCATTGCATCTGTGCTCTTTTTACTAACAACAACCAGAGTCATTGCATGTGTGTTTTCTTCAGAGACCACACATGGATCCACCAGTGTCATTGCATGTGTGTTCTTTTTACTAACAACAACCAGGGTCATTGAAATGTGTGTTCTTTTCACAATACACATATGGATCCACCAGTGTCATTGCATGTGTGTTGTTTTCACAATCCACCTCTGGATCCATCAGTGTCATTGCATGTGTGCTCTTTTTACTAACAACATCCAGAGTCATTGCATCTGTGTTCTCTTCAGAGACCACACATGGATCCACCAGTGTCATTGCATGTGTGTTCTTTTCACAATCCACCTATAGATCCACCAGTGTCATTGCATGTGTGTTCTTTTTACTAACAACAACTGGAGTCATTTCATGACTGTTCTTTTCACATACCACATATGGATCCACCAGTGTCATTGAAATGTGTGTTCTCTTTAGAGACCACACATGAATCCACCAGTGTCATTACATGTGTGTTCTTTTTACTAACAACAACTTGAGTCATTGCAAGTGTGTTATTGTCACATACCACATATGGATCCACAAGTGTCATTGCATGCGTGCTCTTTTCACAATCCACCTAAGGATCCACCAGTGTCATTGCATGTGGGTTCTTTTTACTAACAACAACTAGAGTCATCGCACGTGTGTTCTTTTCACATACCACATATGGATCCACCAATGTCATTGCATGTGTGTTCTTTTCACAATCCACCTATGGATCCACCAGTGCCATTGCATGTGTGCTTTTTTACTAACAACAACAAGAGTCATTTCATGTGTGTTCTTTTCACATACCACATATGGATCCACCAGTGTCATTTCATGTGTGTTCTTTTCACAATCCACCTATGGATGCACAAGTGTAATTGCATCTGTGCTTTTTTTACTAACAATAACCAGATTCATTTCATGTGTGTTCTTTCCACATACCACATATGGATCCATCTGTGTCATTGCCTGTGTGTTCTTTTCACAATCCACCTATGGATCCACCAGTGTCATTGCATGTGTGTTCTTCTTACTAACAACAATTGGAGTCATTTCATGACTGTTCTTTTCACATACCATATATGGATCCACCAGTGTCATTGAAATGTGTGTTCTCTTTAGAGACCACATGGATCCAGAGTGTCATTGCATGTGTGTTCTTCTTACTAACAACAACTAGATTCATTGCTTGTGTGTTCTTTTCACATACCTCATATGGATCCACCAGTGTCATTGCATGTGTGCTCTTTTCATAATCCACCTATTGATCCACCAGTGTCATTGCATGTGTGTTCTTTTTAATAACAACCAGAGTCATTGAAATGTGTGTTCTTTTCACATACGACATATGGATCCACCAGTGTCATTGCATGTGTGTTCTTTTCACAATCCACCTATGGATCTACCAGTGTCATTGCATGTGTGCTCTTTTTACTAACAACAACCAGAGTCATTGCATGTGTGTTTTCTTCAGAGACCACACACGGATCCACCAGTGTCATTGAATGCGTGTTCTTTTTACTAACAACAACCAGAGTCATTGAAATGTGTGTTCTTTTCGCAATACACATATGGATCCACAAGTGTCATTGCATGTGTGTTGTTTTCACAATCCACCTCTGGATCCATCAGTGTCATTGCATTTGTGCTCTTTTTACTAACAACAACCAGAGTCATTGCATCTGTGTTCTCTTCAGAGACCACACATGGATCCACCAGTGTCATTGCATGTGTGTTCTTTTTAGTAACAACAACCAGAGTCATTGAAATGTGTGTTCTCTTCAGAGAACACACATGGATCTACCAGTGTCATTGCATGTGTGTTCTTTTTACTAACAACAACTAGTGTCATTGCATGTGTGTTCTTTTCACAATCCACCTATGGATCCACCAGTGTCATTGCATGTGTGCTTTTTTTACTAACAACAACCAGAGTCATTTCATGTGTGTTCTTTTCACATACCACATATGGATCCACCAGTGTCATTGCATGTGTGTTCTTTTCACAATCCACCTATGGATCCACAAGTGTAATTGCATGTGTGCTTTTTTTACTAACAATAACCAGATTCATTTCATGTGTGTTCTTTTCACATACCACATATGGATCCACCAGTGTCATTGCCTGTGTGTTCTTTTCACAATTCTCCTATGGATCCACCAGTGTCATTGCATGTGTGTTCTTTTTACTAACAACAATTGGAGTCATTTCATGACTGTTCTTTTCACATACCATATATGGATCCACCAATGTCATTGAAATATGTGTTCTCTTTAGAGACCACACATGGATCCACCAGTGTCATTACATGTGTGTTCTTTTTACTAACAACAACTTGAGTCATTGCAAGTGTGTTATTTTCACATACCACATATGGATCCACAAGTGTCATTGCATGCGTGCTCTTTTCACAATCCACCTAAGGATCCACCAGTGTCATTGCATGTGGGTTCTTTTTACTAACAACAACTAGAGTCATCGCATGTGTGTTCTTTTCACATACCACATATGGATCCACCAATGTCATTGCATGTGTGTTCTTTTCACAATCCACCTATGGATCCACCAGTGCCATTGCATGTGTGCTTTTTTACTAACAACAACCAGAGTCATTTCATGTGTGTTCTTTTCACATACCACGTATGGATCCACCAGTGTCATTGCATGTGCGTTCTTTTCACAATCCACCTATGGATCCACAAGTGTAATTGCATGTGTGCTTTTTTTACTAACAATAACCAGATTCATTTCATGTGTGTTCTTTTCACATACCACATATGGATGCACCAGTGTCATTGCCTGTGTGTTCTTTTCACAATCCACCTATGGATCCACCAGTGTCATTGCATGTGTGTTGTTTTTACTAACAACAATTGGAGTCATTTCATGACTGTTCTTTTCACATACCATATATGGATCCACCAGTGTCATTGAAATGTGTGTGCTCTTTAGAGACCACACATGGATCCACCAGTGTCATTGCATGTGTGTTCTTTTTACTAACAACAACTAGAGTCATTGCTTGTGTGTTCTTTTCACATACCTCATATGGATCCACCAGTGTCATTGCATGTGTGCTCTTTTCACAATGCACCTATGGATCCACCAGTGTCATTGCATGTGTGTTCTTTTTACTAACAACAACCAGAGTCATTGAAATGTGTGTTCTTTTCACAGACCACATATGGATCCACCAGTGTCATTGCATGTGTGTTCTTTTCACAATCCACCTATGGATCCACCAGTGTCATTGCATGTGTGCTCTTTTTACTAACAACAACCAGAGTCATTGCATGTGTGTTTTCTTCAGAGAACACACATGGATCCACCAGTGTCATTGCATGCGTGTTCTTTTAACTAACAACAACTAGGGTCATTGAAATGTGTGTTCTTTTCACAATACACATATGGATCCACCAGTGTCATTGCATGTGTGTTGTTTTCACAATCCACCTCTGGATCCATCAGTGTCATTGCATGTGTGCTCTTTTTACTAACAACAACCAGAGTCATTGCATCTGTGTTCTCTTCAGAGACCACACACGGATCCACCAGTGTCATTGCATGTGTGTTCTTTTTAGTAACAACAACCAGAGTCATTGAAATGTGTGTTCTCTTTAGAGAGCACACATGGATCCACCAGTGTCATTGCATGTGTGTTCTTTTTACTAACAACAACCAGTGTCATTGCATGTGTGTTATTTTCACAATCCACCTATGGATCCACCAGTGTCACTACATGTGTGCTTTTTTTAATAACAACAACCAGAGTCATTTCATGTGTGTTCTTTTCACATACCACATATGGATCTACCAGTGTCATTGAAATGTGTGTTCTCTTGAGAGACCACGCATGGATCCGCCAGCGTTATTGCATGTGTGTTCTTGTTACTAACAACAACTAGAGTCATTGCATGTGTGTTCTTTTCACATACCACATATGGATCCACCAGTGTCATTGCATGTGTGTTCTTTTCACAATCCACCTATGGATCCACCAGTGTCATTGCATGTGTGTTCTTTTTACTAACAACAACTGGAGTCATTTCATGACTGTTCTTTTCACATACCACATATGGATCCACCAGTGTCATTGAAATGTGTGTTCTCTTCAGAGACCACACATGAATCCACCAGTGTCATTACATGTGTGTTCTTTTTACTAACAACAACTTGAGTCATTGCAAGTGTGTTATTTTCACATACCACATATGGATCCACAAGTGTCATTGCATGCGTGCTCTTTTCACAATCCACCTAAGGATCCACCAGTGTCATTGCATGTGGGTTCTTTTTACTAACAACAACTAGAGTCATCGCATGTGTATTCTTTTCACATACCACATATGGATCCACCAATGTCATTGCATGTGTGTTCTTTTCACAATCCACCTATGGATCCACCAGTGCCATTGCATGTGTGCTTTGTTACTAACAACAACCAGAGTCATTTCATGTGTGTTCTTTTCACATACCACGTATGGATCCACCAGTGTCATTGCATGTGCGTTCTTTTCACAATCCACCTATGGATCCACAAGTGTAATTGCATGTGTGCTTTTTTTTACTAACAATAACCAGATTCATTTCATGTGTGTTCTTTTCACATACCACATATGGATCCACCAGTGTCATTGCCTGTGTGTTCTTTTCACAATCCACCTATGGATCCACCAGTGTCATTGCATGTGTGTTCTTTTTACTAACAACAATTGGAGTCATTTCATGACTGTTCTTTTCACATACCATATATGGATCCACCAGTGTCATTGAAATGTGTGTGCTCTTTAGAGACCACACATGGATCCACCAGTATCATTGCATGTGTGTTCTTTTTACTAACAACAACTAGAGTCATTGCTTGTGTGTTCTTTTCACATACCTCATATGGATCCACCAGTGTCATTGCATGTGTGCTCTTTTCACAATCCACCTATGGATCCACCAGTGTCATTGCATGTGTGTTCTTTTTACTAACAACAACCAGAGTCATTGAAATGTGTGTTCTTTTCACATACCACATATGGATCCACCAGTGTCATTGCATGTGTGTTCTTTTCACAATCCACCTATGGATCCACCAGTGTCATTGCATGTGTGCTCTTTTTACTAACAACAACCAGAGTCATTGCATGTGTGTTTTCTTCGGAGACCACACATGGATCCACCAGTGTCATTGCATGCGTGTTGTTTTACTAACAACAACCAGGGTCATTGAAATGTGTGTTCTTTTTACAATACACATATGGATCCACCAGTGTCATTGCATGTGTGTTGTTTTCACAATCCACCTCTGGATCCATCAGTGTCATTGCATGTGTGCTCTTTTTACTAACAACAACCAGAGTCATTGCATCTGTGTTCTCTTCAGAGACCACACATGGATCCACCAGTGTCATTGCATGTGTGTTCTTTTTATTAACAACAACCAGAGTCATTGAAATGTGTGTTCTCTTCAGAGACCACACATGGATCCACCAGTCTCATTGCATGTGTGTTCTTTTTACTAACAACAGCTAGTGTCATTGCATGTGTGTTCTTTTCACAATCCACCTATGGATCCACTAGTGTCATTGCATGTGTGCTTTTTTTACTAACAACAACCAGAGTCATTTCATGTGTGTTCTTTCCACATACCACATATGGATCCACCAGTGTCATGTAAATGTGTGTTCTCTTCAGAGACCACACATGGATCCACCAGCATTATTGCATGTGTGTTCTTGTTACTAACAACAACCAGAGGTATTGCATGTGTGTTCTTTTCACATACCACATATGGATCCACCAGTGTCATTGCATGTGTGTTCTTTTCACAATCCACCTATAGATCCACCAGTGTCATTGCATGTGTGTTCTTTTTACTAACAACAACTGGAGTCATTTCATGACTGTTCTTTTGACATACCACATATGGATCCACCAGTGTCATTGAAATGTGTGTTCTCTTCAGAGACCACACATGAATCCACCAGTGTCATTACATGTGTGTTCTTTTTACTAACAACAACTGGAGTCATTGCAAGTGTGTTATTTTCACATACCACATATGGATCCACAAGTGTCATTGCATGCGTGCTCTTTTCACAATCCACCTAAGGATCCACCAGTGTCATTGCATGTGGGTTCTTTTTACTAACAACAACTAGAGTCATCGCATGTGTGTTCTTTTCACATACCACATATGGATCCACCAATGTCATTTCATGTGTGTTCTTTTCACAATCCACCTATGGATCCACCAATGCCATTGCATGTGTGCGTTTTTACTAACAACAACCAGAGTCATTTCATGTGTGTTCTTTTCACATACCACATATGGATCCACCAGTGTCATTTCATGTGTGTTCTTTTCACAATCCACCTATGGATCCACAAGTGTAATTGCATGTGTGATTTTTTTGCTAACAATAACCAGATTCATTTCATGTGTGTTCTTTTCACATACCACATATGGATCCACCAGTGTCATTGCCTGTGTGTTCTTTTCACAATCCACCTATGGATCCACCAGTGTCATTGCATGTGTGTTCTTTTTACAAACAACAATTGGAGTCATTTCATGACTGTTCTTTTCACATACCATATATGGATCCACCAGTGTCATTGAAATGTGTGTTCTCTTTAGAGACCACACATGGATCCACCAGTGTCATTACATGTGTGTTCTTCTTACTAACAACAACTAGAGTCATTGCTTGTGTGTTCTTTTCACATACCTCATATGGATCCACCACTGTCATTGCATGTGTGCTCTTTTCACAATCCACCTATCGATCCACCAGTGTCATTGCATGTGTGTTCTTTTTACTAACAACAACCAGAGTCATTGAAATGTGTGTTCTTTTCACATACCACATATGGATCCACCAGTGTCATTGCATGTGTGTTCTTTTCACAATCCACCTATGGATCCACCAGTGTCATTGCATGTGTGCTCTTTTTACTAACAACAACCAGAGTCATTGCATGTGTGTTTTCTTTAGAGACCACACACGGATCCACCAGTGTCATTGCATGCGTGTTCTTTTTACTAACAACAACCAGAGTCATTGAAATGTGTGTTCTTTTCACAATACACATATGGATCCACCAGTGTCATTGCATGTGTGTTGTTTTCACAATCCACCTCTGGATCCATCAGTGTCATTGCATGTGTGCTCTTTTTACTAACAACAACCAGAGTCATTGCATCTGTGTTCTCTTCAGAGACCACACATGGATCCACCAGTGTCATTGCATGTGTGTTCTTTTTAGTAACAACAACCAGAGTCATTGAAATGTGTGTTCTCTTCAGAGAACACACATGGATCTACCAGTGTCATTGCATGTGTGTTCTTTTTACTAACAACAACTAGTGTCATTGCATGTGTGTTCTTTTCACAATCCACCTATGGATCCACCAGTGTCATTGCATGTGTGCTTTTTTACTAACAACAACCAGAGTCATTTCATGTGTGTTCTTTTCACATACCACATATGGATCCACCAGTGTCATTGCATGTGTGTTCTTTTCACAATCCACCTATGGATCCACAAGTGTAATTGCATGTGTGCTTTTTTTACTAACAATAACCAGATTCATTTCATGTGTGTTCTTTTCACATACCACATATGGATCCACCAGTGTCATTGCCTGTGTGTTCTTTTCACAATCCACCTATGGATCCACCAGTGTCATTGCATGTGTGTTCTTTTTACTAACAACAATTGGAGTCATTTCATGACTGTTCTTTTCACATACCATATATGGATCCACAAGTGTCATTGAAATGTTTGTTCTCTTTAGAGACCACACATGGATCCACCAGTGTCATTGAATGTGTGTTCTTCTTACTAACAACAACTAGAGTCATTGCTTGTGTGTTCTCTTCACATACCTCATATGGATCCACCAGTGTCATTGCATGTGTGCTCTTTTCACAATCCACCTATCGATCCACCAATGTCATTGCATGTGTGTTCTTTTTACTAACAACAACCAGAGTCATTGAAATGTGTGTTCTTTTCACATACCACATATGGATCCACCAGTGTCATTGCATGTGTGTTCTTTTCACAATCCACCTATGGATCCACCAGTGTCATTGCATGTGTGCTCTTTTTACTAACAAGAACCAGAGTCATTGCATGTGTGTTTTCTTCAGAGACCACACACGGATCCACCAGTGTCATTGCATGCGTGTCCTTTTTACTAACAACAACCAGAGTCATTGAAATGTGTGTTCTTTTCACAATACACATATGGATCCACCAGTGTCATTGCATGTGTGTTGTTTTCACAATCCACCTCTGGATCCATCAGTGTCATTGCATGTGTGCTCTTTTTACTAACAACAACTAGAGTCATTGCATCTGTGTTCTCTTCAGAGACCACACATGGATCCACCAGTGTCATTGAATGTGTGTTCTTTATAGTAACAACAACCAGTCATTGAAATGTGTGTTCTCTTCAGAGAACACACATGGATCTACCAGTGTCATTGCATGTGTGTTCTTTTTACTAACAACAACTAGTGTCATTGCATGTGTGTTCTTTTCACAATCCACCTATGGATCCACCAGTGTCATTGCATGCGTGCTTTTTTTACTAACAACAACCAGAGTCATTTCATGTGTGTTCTTTCCACATACCACATATGGATCCACCAGTGTCATGTAAATGTGTGTTCTCTTCAGAGACCACACATGGATCCACCAGCATTATTGCATGTGTGTTCTTGTTACTAACAACAACCAGAGTTATTGCATGTGTGTTCTTTTCACATACCACATATGGATCCACCAGTGTCATTGCATGTGTGTTCTTTTCACAATCCACCTATGGATCAACCAGTGTCATTGCATGTGTGTTATTTTTACTAACAACAATTGGAGTCATTTCATGACTGTTCTTTTCACATACCATATATGGATCCACCAGTGTCATTGAAATGTGTGTTCTCTTTAGAGACCACACATGGATCCACCAGTGTCATTGAATGTGTGTTCTTCTTACTAACAACAACTAGAGTCATTGCTTGTGTGTTCTTTTCACATACCTCATATGGATCCACCAGTGTCATTGCATGTGTGCTCTTTTCACAATCCACCTATCGATCCACCAGTGTCATTGCATGTGTGTTCTTTTTACTAACAACAACCAGAGTCATTGAAATGTGTGTTCTTTTCACATACCACATATGGATCCACCAGTGTCATTGCATGTGTGTTCTTTTCACAATCCACTTATGGATCCACCAGTGTCATTGCATGTGTGCTCTTTTTACTAACAACAACCAGAGTCATTGCATGTGTGTTTTCTTCAGAGACCACACACGGATCCACCAGTGTCATTGCATGCGTGTTGTTTTTACTAACAACAACCAGAGTCATTGAAATGTGTGTTCTTTTCACAATACACATATGGATCCACCAGTGTCATTGCATGTGTGTTGTTTTCACAATCCACCTCTGGATCCATCAGTGTCATTGCATGTGTGTTCTTTTTACTAACAACAACTAGAGTCATTGCATCTGTGTTCTCTTCAGAGACCACACATGGATCCACCAGTGTCATTGCATGTGTGTTCTTTTTAGTAACAACAACCAGAGTCATTGAAATGTGTGTTCTCTTCAGAGAACACACATGGATCTACTAGTGTCATTGCATGTGTGTTCTTTTTACTAACAACAACTAGTGTCATTGCATGTGTGTTCTTTTCACAATCCACCTATGGATCCACCAGTGTCATTGCATGTGTGCTTTTTTTACTAACAACAACCAGAGTCATTTCATGTGTGTTCTTTCCACATACCACATATGGATCCACCAGTGTCATGTAAATGTGTGTTCTCTTCAGAGACCACACATGGATCCACCAGCATTATTGCATGTGTGCTCTTGTTACTAACAACAACCAGAGTTATTGCATGTGTGTTCTTTTCACATACCACATATGGAGCCACCAGTGTCATTGCATGTGTGTTCTTTTCACAATCCACCTATGGATCCACCAGTGTCATTGCATGTGTGTTCTTTTTACTAACAACAACTGGAGTCATTTCATGGTTGTTCTTTTCACATACCACATATGGATCCACTAGTGTCATTGAAATGTGTGTTCTCTTCAGAGACCACACATGGATCCACAAGTGTCATTACATGTGTGTTCTTTTTACTAATAACAACTGGAGTCATTGCAAGTGTGTTCTTTTCACATACCACATATAGATCCACCAGTGTTATTGCATGTGTGCTCTTTTCACAATCCACCTAAGGATCCACTAGTGTCATTGCATGCGTGTTCTTTTTACTAACAACAACCAGGGTCATTGAAATGTGTGTTCTTTTCACAATACACATATGGATCCACCAGTGTCATTGCATGTGTTGCTTTCATAATCCACCTCTGGATCCATCAGTGTCATTGCATGTGTGCTCTTTTTACTAACAACAACCAGAGTCATTGCATCTGTGTTCTCTTCAGAGACCACACATGGATCCACTAGTGTCATTGCATGTGTGTTCTTTTTAGTAACAACAACCAGAGTCATTGAAATGTGTGTTCTCTTCAGAGACCACACATGGATCCACCAGTGTCATTGCATGTGTGTTCTTTTTACTAACAACAACTAGTGTCATTGCATGTGTGTTCTTTTCACAATCCACCTATGGATCCACCAGTGTCATTGCATGTGTGCTTTTTTTAATAACAGCAACCAGAGTCATTTCATGTGTGTTCTTTCCACATACCACATATGGATCCACCATTGTCATGTAAATGTGTGTTCTCTTCAGAGACCACACATTGATCCACCATCATTATTGCATGTGTGTTCTTGTTACTAACAACAACCAGAGTTATTGCATGAGTGTTCTTTTCACATACCACATATGGATCCACAAGTGTCATTGCATGTGTGGTCTTTTCACAATCCACCTATAGATCCACCAGTGTCATTGCATGTGTGTTCTTTTTACTAACAACAACTGGAGTCATTTCATGGCTGTTCTTTTCACATACCACATATGGATCCACCAGTGTCATTGAAATGTGTGTTCTCTTCAGAGACCACACATGGATCCACAAGTGTCATTACAAGTGTGTTCTTTTCACATACCACATATAGATCCACCAGTGTTATTGCATGTGTGCTCTTTTCACAATCCACCTAAGGATCCACCAGTGCCATTGCATGTGTGTTCTTTTTACTAACATCAACCAGAGTCATTGCATGTGTGTTATTTTCACATACCACATATGGATCCACCAGTGTGATTGCATGTGTGTTCTTTTTGCAATCCACCTATGGATCCACCAGTGTCATTGCATGTGTGCTTTTTTTTACTAACAACAACCAGAGTCATTTCATGTGTGTTCTTTTCACATACCACATATGGATCCACCAGTGTCATTGAAATGTGTGTTCTCTTCAGAGAGCACACATGGATCCGCTAGCGTTATTGCATGTGTGTTCTTGTTACTAACAACAACCAGAGTCATTTCATGTGTGTTCTTTCCACATACCACATATGGATCCACCAGTGTCATGTAAATGTGTGTTCTCTTCAGAGACCACACATGGATCCACCAGCATTATTGCATGTGTGTTCTTGTTACTAACAACAACCAGAGTTATTGCATGTGTGTTCTTTTCACATACCACATATGGATCCACCAGTGTCATTGCATGTGTGTTCTTTTCACAATCCACCTATGGATCCACCAGTGTCATTGCATGTGTGTTCTTTTTACTAACAACAACTGGAGTCATTTCATGGTTGTTCTTTTCACATACCACATATGGATCCACTAGTGTCATTGAAATGTGTGTTCTCTTCAGAGACCACACATGGATCCACAAGTGTCATTACATGTGTGTTCTTTTTACTAATAACAACTGGAGTCATTGCAAGTGTGTTCTTTTCACATACCACATATAGATCCACCAGTGTTATTGCATGTGTGCTCTTTTCACAATCCACCTAAGGATCCACTAGTGTCATTGCATGCGTGTTCTTTTTACTAACAACAACCAGGGTCATTGAAATGTGTGTTCTTTTCACAATACACATATGGATCCACCAGTGTCATTGCATGTGTGTTGCTTTCATAATCCACCTCTGGATCCATCAGTGTCATTGCATGTGTGCTCTTTTTACTAACAACAACCAGAGTCATTGCATCTGTGTTCTCTTCAGAGACCACACATGGATCCACTAGTGTCATTGCATGTGTGTTCTTTTTAGTAACAACAACCAGAGTCATTGAAATGTGTGTTCTCTTCAGAGACCACACATGGATCCACCAGTGTCATTGCATGTGTGTTCTTTTTACTAACAACAACTAGTGTCATTGCATGTGTGTTCTTTTCACAATCCACCTATGGATCCACCAGTGTCATTGCATGTGTGCTTTTTTTACTAACAGCAACCAGAGTCATTTCATGTGTGTTCTTTCCACATACCACATATGGATCCACCATTGTCATGTAAATGTGTGTTCTCTTCAGAGACCACACATTGATCCACCATCATTATTGCATGTGTGTTCTTGTTACTAACAACAACCAGAGTTATTGCATGAGTGTTCTTTTCACATACCACATATGGATCCACAAGTGTCATTGCATGTGTGGTCTTTTCACAATCCACCTATAGATCCACCAGTGTCATTGCATGTGTGTTCTTTTTACTAACAACAACTGGAGTCATTTCATGGCTGTTCTTTTCACATACCACATATGGATCCACCAGTGTCATTGAAATGTGTGTTCTCTTCAGAGACCACACATGGATCCACAAGTGTCATTACAAGTGTGTTCTTTTCACATACCACATATAGATCCACCAGTGTTATTGCATGTGTGCTCTTTTCACAATCCACCTAAGGATCCACCAGTGCCATTGCATGTGTGTTCTTTTTACTAACATCAACCAGAGTCATTGCATGTGTGTTCTTTTCACATACCACATATGGATCCACCAGTGTGATTGCATGTGTGTTCTTTTTGCAATCCACCTATGGATCCACCAGTGTCATTGCATGTGTGCTTTTTTTTACTAACAACAACCAGAGTCATTTCATGTGTGTTCTTTTCACATACCACATATGGATCCACCAGTGTCATTGAAATGTGTGTTCTCTTCAGAGAGCACACATGGATCCGCTAGCGTTATTGCATGTGTGTTCTTGTTACTAACAACAACCAGAGTCATTGCATGTGTGTTCTTTTCACATACCACATATGGATCCACCAGTGTCATTGCATGTGTGTTCTTTTCACAATCCACCTATGGATCCACCAGTGTCATTGCATGTGTGTTCTTTTTACTAACAACAACTGGAGTCATTTCATGACTGTTCTTTTCACATACCACATATGGATCCACCAGTGTCATTGAAATGTGTGTTCTCTTCAGAGACCACACATGAATCCACCAGTGTCATTACATGTGTGTTCTTTTTACTAACAACAACTTGAGTCATTGCAAGTGTGTTATTTTCACATACCACATATGGATCCACAAGTGTGATTGCATGCGTGCTCTTTTCACAATCCACCTAAGGATCCACCAGTGTCATTGCATGTGGGTTCTTTTTATTAACAACAACTAGAGACATCGCATGTGTGTTCTTTTCACATACCACATATGGATCCACCAATGTCATTGCATGTGTGTTCTTTTCACAATCCACCTATGGATCCACCAGTGCCATTGCATGTGTGCTTTTTTACTAACAACAACCAGAGTCATTTCATGTGTGTTCTTTTCACATACCACATATGGATCCACCAGTGTCATTGCATGTGTGTTCTTTTCACAATCCACCTATGGATCCACAAGTGTAATTGCATGTGTGCTTTTTTTACTAACAATCACCAGATTCATTTCATGTGTGTTCTTTTCACATACCACATATGGATCCACCAGTGTCATTGCCTGTGTGTTCTTTTCACAATCCACCTATGGATCCACCAGTGTCATTGCATGTGTGTTCTTTTTACTAACAACAATTGGAGTCATTTCATGACTGTTCTTTTCACATACCATATATGGATCCACCAGTGTCATTGAAATGTGTGTTCTCTTTAGAGGCCACACATGGATCCACCAGTGTCATTGCATGTGTGTTCTTCTTACTAACAACAACTAGAGTCATTGCTTGTGTGTTCTTTTCACAATCCACCTATGGATCCACCAGTGTCATTGCATGTGTGTTCTTTTTACTAACAACAACCAGAGTCATTGAAATGTGTGTTCTTTTCACATACCACATATGGATCCACCAGTGTCATTGCATGTGTGTTCTTTTCACAATCCACCTATGGATCCACCAGTGTCATTGCATGTGTGCTCTTTTTACTCACAACAACCAGAGTCATTGCATGTGTGTTTTCTTCAGAGACCACACATGGATCCACCAGTGTCATTGCATGCGTGTTCTTTTTACTAACAACAACCAGAGTCATTGAAATGTGTGTTCTTTTCACAATACACATATGGATCCACCAGTGTCATTGCATGTGTGTTGTTTTCACAATCCACCTCTGGATCCATCAGTGTCATTGCATGTGTGCTCTTTTTACTAACAACAACCAGAGTCATTGCATCTGTGTTCTCTTCAGAGACCACACATGGATCCACCAGTGTCATTGCATGTGTGTTCTTTTTAGTAACAACAACCAGAGTCATTGAAATGTGTGTTCTCTTCAGAGACCACACATGGATCTACCAGTGTCATTGCATGTGTGTTCTTTTTACTAACAACAACCAGTGTCATTGCATGTGTGTTCTTTTCACAATCCACCTATGGATCCACCAGTGTCATTGCATGTGTGCTTTTTTACTAACAACAACCAGAGTAATTTCATGTGTGTTCTTTCCACCTACCACATATGGATCCACCAGTCATGTAAATGTGTGTTCTTCAGAGACCACACATGGATCCACCAGCATTATTGCATGTGTGTTCTTGTTACTAACAACAACCAGAGTTATTGCATGTGTGTTCTTTTCACATACCACATATGGATCCACCAGTGTCATTGCATGTGTGTTCTTTTCACAATCCACCTATGGATCCACCAGTGTCATTGCATGTGTGTTCTTTTTACTAACAACAACTAGAGTCATTTCATGGCTGTTCTTTTCACATACCACATATGGATCCACTAGTGTCATTGAAATGTGTGTTCTCTTCAGAGACCACACATGGATCCACAAGTGTCATTACATGTGTGTTCTTTTTACTAACAACAACTGGAGTCATTGCAAGTGTGTTCTCTTCACATACCACATATAGATCCACCAGTGTTATTGCATGTGTGCTCTTTAAACAATCCACCTAAGGATCCACCAGTGCCATTGCATGTGTGTTCTTTTTACTAACAACAACCAGAGTCATTGCATGTGTGTTCTTTTCACATACCACATAAGGATCCACCAGTGTGATTGCATGTGTGTTCTTTTCGCAATCCACCTATGGATCCACCAGTGTCATTGCATGTGTTCTTTTTTTACTAACAACAACCAGAGTCATTTCGTGTGTGTTCTTTTCACATACCACATATGGATCCACCAGTGTCATTGAAATGTGTGTTCCCTTCAGAGACCACGCATGGATCCGCCAGCGTTATTGCCTGTGTGTTCTTGTTACTAACAACAACTAGAGTCATTGCATGTGTGTTCTTTTCACATACCACATATGGATCCACCAGTGTCATTGCATGTGTGTTCTTTTCACAATCCACCTATGGATCCACCAGTGTCATTGCATGTGTGTTCTCTTTACTAACAACCAGAGTCATTTCATGACTGTTCTTTTCACATACCACATATGGATCCACCAGTGTCATTGAAATGTGTCTTCTCTTCAGAGACCACACATGAATCCACCAGTGTCATTACATGTGTGTTCTTTTTACTAACAACAACTTGAGTCATTGCAAGTGTGTTATTTTCACATACCACATATGGATCCACAAGTGTCATTGCATGCGTTCTCTTTTCACAATCCACCTAAGGATCCACCAGTGTCATTGCATGTGGGTTCTTTTTACTAACAACAACTAGAGTCATCGCATGTGTGTTCTTTTCACATACCACATATGGATCCACCAATGTCATTGCATGTGTGTTCTTTTCACAATCCACCTATGGATCCACTAGTGCCATTGCATGTGTGCTTTTTTACTAACAACAACCAGAGTCATTTCATGTGTGTTCTTTTCACATACCACATATGGATCCACCAGTGTAATTGCATGTGTGTTCTTTTCACAATCCACCTATGGATCCACAAGTGTAATTGCATGTGTGCTTTTTTTACTAACAATAACCAGATTCATTTCATGTGTGTTCTTTTCAACTACCACATATGGATCCACCAGTGTCATTGCCTGTGTGTTCTTTTCACAATCCACCTATGGATCCACCAGTGTCATTGCATGTGTGTTCTTTTTACTAACAACAATTGGAGTCAGTTCATGACTGTTCTTTTCACATACCATATATGGATCCACCAGTGTCATTGCAATGTGTGTTCTCTTTAGAGACCACACATGGATCCACCAGTGTCATTGCATGTGTGTTCTTCTTACTAACAACAACTAGAGTCATTGCTTGTGTGTTCTTTTCACATACCTCATATGGATCCACCAGTGTCATTGCATGTGTGCTCTTTTCACAATCCACCTATGGATCCACCAGTGTCATTGCATGTGTGTTCTTTTTACTAACAACAACCAGAGTCATTGAAATGTGTGTTGTTTTCACATACCACATATGGATCCACAAGTGTCATTGCATGTGTGTTCTTTCAACAATCCACCTATGGATCCACCAGTGTCATTGCATGTGTGCTCTTTTTACTAACAACAACCAGACTCATTGCATGTGTGTTTTCTTCAGAGACCACACATGGATCCACCAGTGTCATTGCATGCGTGTTCTTTTTACTAACAACAACCAGAGTCATTAAAATGTGTGTTCTTTTCACAATACACATATGGATCCACCAGTGTCATTGCATGTGTGTTGTTTTCACAATCCACCTTTGG
Organism: Avena insularis; assembly: GCA_023614405.1. NCBI lineage: Eukaryota > Viridiplantae > Streptophyta > Magnoliopsida > Poales > Poaceae > Avena > Avena insularis. The sequence continues at coordinate 88,427 of JAJUPC010000668.1, read as the reverse complement.
ATCCATCAGTGTTATTGCATGTGTGCTCTTTTTACTAACAACAACCAGAGTCATTGCATCTGTGTTCTCTTCAGAGACCACACATGGATCCACCAGTGTCATTGCATGTGTGTTCTTTTTAGTAACAACAACCAGAGTCATTGAAATGTGTGTTCTCTTCAGAGACCACACATGGATCTACCAGTGTCATTGCATGTGTGTTCTTTTTCCTAACAACAACTAGTGTCATTGCATGTGTGTTCTTGTCACAATCCACCTATGGATCCACCAGTGTCATTGCATGTGTGCTTTTTTACTAACAACAACCAGAGTCATTTCATGTGTGTTCTTTCCACATACCACATATGGATCCACCAGTGTCATGTAAATGTGTGATCTCTTCAGAGACCACACATGGATCCACCAGCATTATTGCATGTGTGTTCTTGTTACTAACAACAACCAGAGTTATTGCATGTGTGTTCCTTTCACATACCACATATGGATCCACCAGTGTCAGTGCATGTGTGTTCTTTTCACAATCCACCTATGGATCCACCAGTGTCATTGCATGTGTGTTCTTTTTACTAACAACAATTGGAGTCATTGCAAGTGTGTTCTTTTCACATACCACATATAGATCCACCAGTGTTATTGCATGTGTGCTCTTTTCACAATCCACCTAAGGATCCACCAGTGCCATTGCATGTGTGTTCTTTTTACTAACAACAACCAGAGTCATTGCATGTGTGTTCTTTTCACATATCACATATGGATCCACTAGTGTGATTGCATGTGTGTTCTTTTCGCAATCCACCTATGGATCCACCAGTGTCATTGCATGTGTGCTTTTTTTACTAACAACAACCAGAGTCATTTCATGTGTGTTCTTTTCACATACCACATATGGATCCACCAGTGTCACTGCATGTTTTTATTTTCACAATCCACCTATGGATCCACCAGTGTCATTGCATGTGTGCTTTTTTACTAACAACAACTAGAGTCATTTCATGTGTGTTAGTTTCTCATACCACATATCGATCCACCAGTGTCATTGAAATGTGTGTTCTCTTCAGAGACCACACATGGATCCACCAGTGTTATTGAATGTGTGTTCTTGTTACTAACAACAACCAGAGTTATTGCATGTGTGTTCTTTTCACATACCACATATGGATCCACCAGTGTCATTGCGTGTGTGTTCTTTTCACAATCCACCTATGGATCCACCAGTGTCATTGCATGTGTGTTCTTTTCACAAACAACAACTAGAGTCATTTCATGACTGTTCTTTTCACATACCACATATGGATCCACCAGTGTCATTGAAATGTGTCTTCTCTTCAGAGACCACACATGAATCCACCAGTGTCATTACATGTGTGTTCTTTTTACTAACAACAACTTGAGTCATTGCAAGTGTGTTATTTTCACATACCACATATGGATCCACAAGTGTCATTGCATGCGTGCTCTTTTCACAATCCACCTAAGGATCCACCAGTGTCATTGCATGTGGGTTCTTTTTACTAACAACAACTAGAGTCATCGCATGTGTGTTCTTTTCACATACCACATATGGATCCACCAATGTCATTGCATGTGTGTTCTTTTCACAATCCACCTATGGATCCACCAGTGCCATTGCATGTGTGCTTTTTTACTAACAACAACCAGATTCATTTCATGTGTGTTCTTTTCACATACCACATATGGATCCACCAGTGTAATTGCATGTGTGTTCTTTTCACAATCCACCTATGGATCCACAAGTGTAATTGCATGTGTGCTTTTTTTACTAACAATAACCAGATTCATTTCATGTGTGTTCTTTTCAACTACCACATATGGATCCACCAGTGTCATTGCATGTGTGTTCTTTTCACAATCCACCTATGGATCCACCAGTGTCATTGCATGTGTGCTCTTTTTACTCACAACAACCAGAGTCATTGCATGTGTGTTTTCTTCAGAGACCACACATGGATCCACCAGTGTCATTGCATGCGTGTTCTTTTTACTAACAACAACCAGAGTCATTGAAATGTGTGTTCTTTTCACAATACACATATGGATCCACCAGTGTCATTGCATGTGTGTTGTTTTCACAATCCACCTCTGGATCCATCAGTGTCATTGCATGTGTGCTCTTTTTACTAACAACAACCAGAGTCATTGCATCTGTGTTCTCTTCAGAGACCACACATGGATCCACCAGTGTCATTGCATGTGTGTTCTTTTTAGTAACAACAACCAGAGTCATTGAAATGTGTGTTCTCTTCAGAGACCACACATGGATCTACTAGTGTCATTGCATGTGTGTTCTTTTTACTAACAACAACTAGTGTCATTGCATGTGTGTTCTTTTCACAATCCACCTATGGATCCACCAGTGTCATTGCATGTGTGCTTTTTTTACTAACAACAACCAGAGTCATTTCATGTGTGTTCTTTCCACCTACCACATATGGATCCACCAGTGTCATGTAAATGTGTGTTCTCTTCAGAGACCACACATGGATCCACCAGCATTATTGCATGTGTGTTCTTGTTACTAACAACAACCAGAGTTATTGCATGTGTGTTCTTTTCACATACCACATATGGATCCACCAGTGTCATTGCATGTGTGTTCTTTTCACAATCCACCTATGGATCCACCAGTGTCATTGCATGTGTGTTCTTTTTACTAACAACAACTGGAGTCATTTCATGGCTGTTCTTTTCACATACCACATATGGATCCACTAGTGTCATTGAAATGTGTGTTCTCTTCAGAGACCACACATGGATCCACAAGTGTCATTACATGTGTGTTCTTTTTACTAACAACAACTGGAGTCATTGCAAGTGTGTTCTCTTCACATACCACATATAGATCCACCAGTGTTATTGCATGTGTGCTCTTTTCACAATCCACCTAAGGATCCACCAGTGCCATTGCATGTGTGTTCTTTTTACTAACAACAACCAGAGTCATTGCATGTGTGTTCTTTTCACATACCACATAAGGATCCACCAGTGTGATTGCATGTGTGTTCTTTTCGCAATCCACCTATGGATCCACCAGTGTCATTGCATGTGTTCTTTTTTTACTAACAACAACCAGAGTCATTTCGTGTGTGTTCTTTTCACATACCACATATGGATCCACCAGTGTCATTGAAATGTGTGTTCCCTTCAGAGACCACGCATGGATCCGCCAGCGTTATTGCATGTGTGTTCTTGTTACTAACAACAACCAGAGTCATTGCATGTGTGTTCTTTTCACATACCACATATGGATCCACCAGTGTCATTGCATGTGTGTTCTTTTCACAATCCACCTATGGATCCACCAGTGTCATTGCATGTGTGTTCTCTTTACTAACAACAACTGGAGTCATTTCATGACTGTTCTTTTCACATACCACATATGGATCCACCAGTGTCATTGAAATGTGTCTTCTCTTCAGAGACCACACATGAATCCACCAGTGTCATTACATGTGTGTTCTTTTTACTAACAACAACTTGAGTCATTGCAAGTGTGTTATTTTCACATACCACATATGGATCCACAAGTGTCATTGCATGCGTGCTCTTTTCACAATCCACCTAAGGATCCACCAGTGTCATTGCATGTGGGTTCTTTTTACTAACAACAACTAGAGTCATCGCATGTGTGTTCTCTTCACATACCACATATGGATCCACCAATGTCATTGCATGTGTGTTCTTTTCACAATCCACCTATGGATCCACTAGTGCCATTGCATGTGTGCTTTTTTACTAACAACAACCAGAGTCATTTCATGTGTGTTCTTTTCACATACCACATATGGATCCACCAGTGTAATTGCATGTGTGTTCTTTTCACAATCCACCTATGGATCCACAAGTGTAATTGCATGTGTGCTTTTTTTACTAACAATAACCAGATTCATTTCATGTGTGTTCTTTTCAACTACCACATATGGATCCACCAGTGTCATTGCCTGTGTGTTCTTTTCACAATCCACCTATGGATCCACCAGTGTCATTGCATGTGTGTTCTTTTTACTAACAACAATTGGAGTCAGTTCATGACTGTTCTTTTCACATACCATATATGGATCCACCAGTGTCATTGCAATGTGTGTTTCTTTAGAGACCACACATGGATCCACCAGTGTCATTGCATGTGTGTTCTTCTTACTAACAACAACTAGAGTCATTGCTTGTGTGTTCTTTTCACATACCTCATATGGATCCACCAGTGTCATTGCATGTGTGCTCTTTTCACAATCCACCTATGGATCCACCAGTGTCATTGCATGTGTGTTCTTTTTACTAACAACAACCAGAGTCATTGAAATGTGTGTTCTTTTCACATACCACATATGGATCCACAAGTGTCATTGCATGTGTGTTCTTTTCACAATCCACCTATGGATCCACCAGTGTCATTGCATGTGTGCTCTTTTTACTAACAACAACCAGACTCATTGCATGTGTGTTTTCTTCAGAGACCACACATGGATCCACCAGTGTCATTGCATGCGTGTTCTTTTTACTAACAACAACCAGAGTCATTAAAATGTGTGTTCTTTTCACAATACACATATGGATCCACCAGTGTCATTGCATGTGTGTTGTTTTCACAATCCACCTCTGGATCCATCAGTGTCATTGCATGTGTGATCTGATTAATAACAACAACAATAGTCATTTAATCTGTGTTCTCTTCAGAGACCACACATGGATCCGCCAGTGTCATTGCATGTGTGTTCTTTTTAGTAACAACAACCAGAGTCATTGAAATGTGTGTTCTCTTCAGAGACCACACATGGATCTACCAGTGTCATTGCATGTGTGTTCTTTTTCCTAACAACAACTAGTGTCATTGCATGTGTGTTCTTTTCACAATCCACCTATGGATCCACCAGTGTCATTGCATGTGTGGTTTTTTACTAACAACAACCAGAGTCATTTCATGTGTGTTCTTTCCACATACCACATATGGATCCACCAGTGTCATGTAAATGTGTGATCTCTTCAGAGACCACACATGGATCCACCAGCATTATTGCATGTGTGTTCTTGTTACTAACAACAACCAGAGTTATTGCATGTGTGTTCTTTTCACATACCACATATGGATCCACCAGTGTCAGTGCATGTGTGTTCTTTTCACAATCCACCTATGGATCCACCAGTGTCATTGCATGTGTGTTCTTTTTACTAACAACAATTGGAGTCATTGCAAGTGTGTTCTTTTCACATACCACATATAGATCCACCAGTGTTATTGCATGTGTGCTCTTTTCACAATCCACCTAAGGATCCACCAGTGCCATTGCATGTGTGTTCTTTTTACTAACAACAACCAGAGTCATTGCATGTGTGTTCTTTTCACATACCACATATGGATCCACTAGTGTGATTGCATGTGTGTTCTTTTCGCAATCCACCTATGGATCCACCAGTGTCATTGCATGTGTGCTTTTTTTACTAACAACAACCAGAGTCATTTCATGTGTGTTCTTTTCACATACCACATATGGATCCACCAGTGTCATTGCATGTTTTTATTTTCACAATCCACCTATGGATCCACCAGTGTCATTGCATGTGTGCTTTTTTACTAACAACAACTAGAGTCATTTCATGTGTGTTATTTTCACATACCACATATCGATCCACCAGAGTCATTGAAATGTGTGTTCTCTTCAGAGACCACACATGGATCCACCAGTGTTATTGAATGTGTGTTCTTGTTACTAACAACAACCAGAGTTATTGCATGTGTGTTCTTTTCACATACCACATATGGATCCACCAGTGTCATTGCGTGTGTGTTCTTTTCACAATCCACCTATGGATCCACCAGTGTCATTGCATGTGTGTTCTTTTCACAAACAACAACTAGAGTCATTTCATGACTGTTCTTTTCACATACCACATATGGTTCCACCAGTGTCATTGAAATGTGTCTTCTCTTCAGAGACCACACATGAATCCACCAGTGTCATTACATGTGTGTTCTTTTTACTAATAACAACTTGAGTCATTGCAAGTGTGTTATTTTCACATACCACATATGGATCCACAAGTGTCAATGCATGCGTGCTCTTTTCACAATCCACCTAAGGATCCACCAGTGTCATTGCATGTGGGTTCTTTTTACTAACAACAACTAGAGTCGTCGCATGTGTGTTCTTTTCACATACCACATATGGATCCACCAATGTCATTGCATGTGTGTTCTTTTCACAATCCACCTATGGATCCACCAGTGCCATTGCATGTGTGCTTTTTTACTAACAACAACCAGAGTCATTTCATGTGTGTTCTTTTCACATACCACATATGGATCCACCAGTGTAATTGCATGTGTGTTCTTTTCACAATCCACCTATGGATCCACAAGTGTAATTGCATGTGTGCTTTTTTTACTAACAATAACCAGATTCATTTCATGTGTGTTCTTTTCAACTACCACATATGGATCCACCAGTGTCATTGCATGTGTGTTCTTTTCACAATCCACCTATGGATCCACCAGTGTCATTGCATGTGTGCTCTTTTTACTCACAACAACCAGAGTCATTGCATGTGTGTTTTCTTCAGAGACCACACATGGATCCACCAGGTCATCATTGCATGTGTTCTTTTTACTAACAACAACCAGAGTCATTGAAATGTGTGTTCTTTTCACAATACACATATGGATCCACTAGTGTCATTGCATGTGTGTTGTTTTCACAATCCACCTCTGGATCCATCAGTGTCATTGCATGTGTGCTCTTTTTACTAACAACAACCAGAGTCATTGCATCTGTGTTCTCTTCAGAGACCACACATGGATGCACCAGTGTCATTGCATGTGTGTTCTTTTTAGTAACAACAACCAGAGTCATTGAAATGTGTGTTCTCTTCAGAGACCACACATGGATCTACTAGTGTCATTGCATGTGTGTTCTTTTTACTAACAACAACTAGTGTCATTGCATGTGTGTTCTTTTCACAATCCACCTATGGATCCACCAGTGTCATTGCATGTGTGCTTTTTTTACTAACAACAACCAGAGTCATTTCATGTGTATTCTTTCCACCTACCACATATGGATCCACCAGTGTCATGTAAATGTGTGTTCTGTTCAGAGACCACACATGGATCCACCAGCATTATTGCATGTGTGTTCTTGTTACTAACAACAACCAGAGTTATTGCATGTGTGTTCTTTTCACATACCACATATGGATCCACCAGTGTCATTGCATGTGTGTTCTTTTCACAATCCACCTATGGATCCACCACTGTCATTGCATGTGTGTTCTTTTTACTAACAACAACTGGAGTCATTTCATGGTTGTTCTTTTCACATACCACATATGGATCCACTAGTGTCATTGAAATGTGTGTTCTCTTCAGAGACCACACATGGATCCACAAGTGTCATTACATGTGTGTTCTTTTTACTAACAACAACCAGAGTCATTTCATGTGTGTTCTTTCCACATACCACATATGGATCCACCAGTGTCATGTAAATGTGTGATCTCTTCAGAGACCACACATGGATCCACCAGCATTATTGCATGTGTGTTCTTGTTACTAACAACAACCAGAGTTATTGCATGTGTGTTCTTTTCACATACCACATATGGATCCACCAGTGTCAGTGCATGTGTGTTCTTTTCACAATCCACCTATGGATCCACCAGTGTCATTGCATGTGTGTTCTTTTTACTAACAACAATTGGAGTCATTGCAAGTGTGTTCTTTTCACATACCACATATAGATCCACCAGTGTTATTGCATGTGTGCTCTTTTCACAATCCACCTAAGGATCCACCAGTGCCATTGCATGTGTGTTCTTTTTACTAACAACAACCAGAGTCATTGCATGTGTGTTCTTTTCACATACCACATATGGATCCACTAGTGTGATTGCATGTGTGTTCTTTTCGCAATCCACCTATGGATCCACCAGTGTCATTGCATGTGTGCTTTTTTTACTAACAACAACCAGAGTCATTTCATGTGTGTTGTTTTCACATACCACATATGGATCCACCAGTGTCATTGCATGTTTTTATTTTCACAATCCACCTATGGATCCACCAGTGTCATTACATGTGTGCTTTTTTACTAACAACAACTAGAGTCATTTCATGTGTGTTATTTTCACATACCACATATCGATCCACCAGTGTCATTGAAATGTGTGTTCTCTTCAGAGACCACACATGGATCCACCAGTGTTATTGAATGTGTGTTCTTGTTACTAACAACAACCAGAGTTATTGCATGTGTGTTCTTTTCACATACCACATATGGATCCACCAGTGTCATTATGTGTGTTCTTTGCACAATCCACCTATGGATCCACCAGTGTCATTGCATGTGTGTTCTTTTCACAAACAACAACTAGAGTCATTTCATGACTGTTCTTTTCACATACCACATATGGATCCACCAGTGTCATTGAAATGTGTCTTCTCTTCAGAGACCACACATGAATCCACCAGTGTCATTACATGTGTGTTCTTTTTACTAATAACAACTTGAGTCATTGCAAGTGTGTTATTTTCACATACCACATATGGATCCACAAGTGTCATTGCATGCGTGCTCTTTTCACAATCCACCTAAGGATCCACCAGTGTCATTGCATGTGGGTTCTTTTTACTAACAACAACTAGAGTCATCGCATGTGTGTTCTTTTCACATACCACATATGGATCCACCAATGTCATTGCATGTGTGTTCTTTTCACAATCCACCTATGGATCCACCAGTGCCATTGCATGTGTGCTTTTTTACTAACAACAACTGGAGTCATTGCAAGTGTGTTCTCTTCACATACCATATATAGATCCACCAGTGTAATTGCATGTGTGTTCTTTTAACAATCCACCTATGGATCCACAAGTGCCATTGCATGTGTGTTCTTTTTACTAACAATAACTAGATTCATTTCATGTGTGTTCTTTTCACATACCACATAAGGATCCACCAGTGTGATTGCATGTGTGTTCTTTTCGCAATCCACCTATGGATCCACCAGTGTCATTGCATGTGTGCTCTTTTTACTCACAACAACCAGAGTCATTGCATGTGTGTTTTCTTCAGAGACCACACATGGATCCACCAGTGTCATTGCATGCGTGTTCTTTTTACTAACAACAACCAGAGTCATTGAAATGTGTGTTCTTTTCACAATACACATATGGATCCACTAGTGTCATTGCATGTGTGTTGTTTTCACAATCCACCTCTGGATCCATCAGTGTCATTGCATGTGTGCTCTTTTTACTAACAACAACCAGAGGCATTGCATCTGTGTTCTCTTCCGAGACCACACATGGATGCACCAGTGTCATTGCATGTGTGTTCTTTTTAGTAACAACAACCAGAGTCATTGAAATGTGTGTTCTCTTCAGAGACCACACATGGATCTACTAGTGTCATTGCATGTGTGTTCTTTTTACTAACAACAACTAGTGTCATTGCATGTGTGTTCTTTTCACAATCCACCTATGGATCCACCAGTGTCATTGCATGTGTGCCTTTTTTACTAACAACAACCAGAGTCATTTCATGTGTGTTCTTTCCACCTACCACATATGGATCCACCAGTGTCATGTAAATGTGTGTTCTGTTCAGAGACCACACATGGATCCACCAGCATTATTGCATGTGTGTTCTTGTTACTAACAACAACCAGAGTTATTGCATGTGTGTTCTTTTCACATACCACATATGGATCCACCAGTGTCATTGCATGTGTGTTCTTTTCACAATCCACCTATGGATCCACCAGTGTCATTGCATGTGTGTTCTTTTTACTAACAACAACTGGAGTCATTTCATGGCTGTTCTTTTCACATACCACATATGGATCCACTAGTGTCATTGAAATGTGTGTTCTCTTCAGAGACCACACATGGATCCACAAGTGTCATTACATGTGTGTTCTTTTTACTAACAACAACTAGAGTCATTGCAAGTGTGTTCTCTTCACATACCACATATAGATCCACCAGTGTTATTGCATGTGTGCTCTTTTCACAATCCACCTAAGGATCCACCAGTGCCATTGCATGTGTGTTCTTTTTACTAACAACAACCAGAGTCATTGCATGTGTGTTCTTTTCACATACCACATAAGGATCCACCAGTGTGATTGCATGTGTGTTCTTTTCGCAATCCACCTATGGATCCACCAAAGGTCATTGCATGTGTTCTTTTTTTACTAACAACAACCAGAGTCATTTCGTGTGTGTTCTTTTCACATACCACATATGGATCCACCAGTGTCATTGAAATGTGTGTTCCCTTCAGAGACCACGCATGGATCCGCCAGCGTTATTGCATGTGTGTTCTTGTTACTAACAACAACCAGATTCATTGCATGTGTGTTCTTTTCACATACCACATATGGATCCACCAGTGTCATTGCATGTGTGTTCTTTTCACAATCCACCTATGGATCCACCAGTGTCATTGCATGTGTGTTCTCTTTACTAACAACAACTGGAGTCATTTCATGACTGTTCTTTTCACATACCACATATGGATCCACCAGTGTCATTGAAATGTGTCTTCTCTTCAGAACCACACATGAATCCACCAGTGTCATTACATGTGTGTTCTTTTTACTAACAACAACTTGAGTCATTGCAAGTGTGTTATTTTCACATACCACATATGGATCCACAAGTGTCATTGCATGCGTGCTCTTTTCACAATCCACCTAAGGATCCACCAGTGTCATTGCATGTGGGTTCTTTTTACTAACAACAACTAGAGTCATCGCATGTGTGTTCTTTTCACATACCACATATGGATCCACCAATGTCATTGCATGTGTGTTCTTTTCACAATCCACCTATGGATCCACTAGTGCCATTGCATGTGTGCTTTTTTACTAACAACAACCAGAGTCATTTCATGTGTGTTCTTTTCACATACCACATATGGATCCACCAGTGTAATTGCATGTGTGTTCTTTTCACAATCCACCTATGGATCCACAAGTGTAATTGCATGTGTGCTTTTTTTACTAACAATAACCAGATTCATTTCATGTGTGTTCTTTTCAACTACCACATATGGATCCACCAGTGTCATTGCCTGTGTGTTCTTTTCACAATCCACCTATGGATCCACCAGTGTCATTGCATGTGTGTTCTTTTTACTAAGAACAATTGGAGTCAGTTCATGACTGTTCTTTTCACATACCATATATGGATCCACCAGTGTCATTGCAATGTGTGTTCTCTTTAGAGACCACACATGGATCCACCAGTGTCATTGCATGTGTGTTCTTCTTACTAACAACAACTAGAGTCATTGCTTGTGTGTTCTTTTCACATACCTCATATGGATCCACCAGTGTCATTGCATGTGTGCTCTTTTCACAATCCACCTATGGATCCACCAGTGTCATTGCATGTGTGTTCTTTTTACTAACAACAACCAGAGTCATTGAAATGTGTGTTCTTTTCACATACCACATATGGATCCACAAGTGTCATTGCATGTGTGTTCTTTTCACAATCCACCTATGGATCCACCAGTGTCATTGCATGTGTGCTCTTTTTACTAACAACAACCAGACTCATTGCATGTGTGTTCTTTCCACATACCACATATGGATCCACCAGTGTCATGTAAATGTGTGATCTCTTCAGAGACCACACATGGATCCACCAGCATTATTGCATGTGTGTTCTTGTTACTAACAACAACCAGAGTTATTGCATGTGTGTTCTTTTCACATACCACATATGGATCCACCAGTGTCAGTGCATGTGTGTTCTTTTCACAATCCACCTATGGATCCACCTGTGTCATTGCATGTGTGTTCTTTTTACTAACAACAATTGGAGTCATTGCAAGTGTGTTCTTTTCACATACCACATATAGATCCACCAGTGTTATTGCATGTGTGCTCTTTTCACAATCCACCTAAGGATCCACCAGTGCCATTGCATGTGTGTTCTTTTTACTAACAACAACCAGAGTCATTGCATGTGTGTTCTTTTCATATACCACATATGGATCCACTAGTGTGATTGCATGTGTGTTCTTTTCGCAATCCACCTATGGATCCACCAGTGTCATTGCATGTGTGCTTTTTTTACTAACAACAACCAGAGTCATTTCATGTGTGTTCTTTTCACATACCACATATGGATCCACCAGTGTCATTGCATGTTTTTATTTTCACAATCCACCTATGGATCCACCAGTGTCATTGCATGTGTGCTTTTTTACTAACAACAACTAGAGTCATTTCATGTGTGTTATTTTCACATACCACATATCGATCCACCAGTGTCATTGAAATGTGTGTTCTCTTCAGAGACCACACATGGATCCACCAGTGTTATTGAATGTGTGTTCTTGTTACTAACAACAATCAGAGTTATTGCATGTGTGTTCTTTTCACATACCACATATGGATCCACCAGTGTCATTGCGTGTGTGTTCTTTTCACAATCCACCTATGGATCCACCAGTGTCATTGCATGTGTGTTCTTTTCACAAACAACAACTAGAGTCATTTCATGACTGTTCTTTTCACATACCACATATGGATCCACCAGTGTCATTGAAATGTGTCTTCTCTTTAGAGACCACACATGAATCCACGAGTGTCATTACATGTGTGTTCTTTTTACTAACAACAACTTGAGTCATTGCAAGTGTGTTATTTTCACATACCACATATGGATCCACAAGTGTCATTGCATGCGTGCTCTTTTCACAATCCACCTAAGGATCCACCAGTCTCATTGCATGTGGGTTCTTTTTACTAACAACAACTAGAGTCATCGCATGTGTGTTCTGTTCACATACCACATATGGATCCACCAATGTCATTGCATGTGTGTTCTTTTCACAATCCACCTATGGATCCACCAGTGCCATTGCATGTGTGCTTTTTTACTAACAACAACCAGAGTCATTTCATGTGTGTTCTTTTCACATACCACATATGGATCCACCAGTGTAATTGCATGTGTGTTCTTTTCACAATCCACCTATGGATCCACAAGTGTAATTGCATGTGTGCTTTTTTTACTAACAATAACCAGATTCATTTCATGTGTGTTCTTTTCAACTACCACATATGGATCCACCAGTGTCATTGCCTGTGTGTTCTTTTCACAATCCACTTATGGATCCACCAGTGTCATTGCATGTGTGTTCTTTTACTAACAATTTGGAGTCATTTCATGACTGTTCTTTTCACATACCATATATGGATCCACCAGTGTCATTGCAATGTGTGTTCTCTTTAGAGACCACACATGGATCCACCATGTCATTGCATGTGTGTTCTTCTTACTAACAACAACTAGAGTCATTGCTTGTGTGTTCTTTTCACATACCTCATATGGATCCACCAGTGTCATTGCATGTGTGCTCTTTTCACAATCCACCTATGGATCCACCAGTGTCATTGCATGTGTGTTATTTTTACTAACAACAACCAGAGTCATTGAAATTTTTGTGGTTTTAAAATACAACATATGGATCCACAAGTGTCATTGCATGTGTGCTCCTTTCACGATCCACCTATGGATCCACCAGTGTCATTGCATGTGTGATATTTTTACTAACAACAACTAGACTCATTGCATGTGTGTTATCTTCAGAGACCACATGGATCCACCAGTGTCATTGCATGCGTGTTCTTTTTACTAACAACAACCAGAGTCATTAAAATGTGTGTTCTTTTCACAATACACATATGGATCCACCAGTGTCATTGCATATGTGTTGTTTTCACAATCCACCTCTGGATCCATCAGTGTCATTGCATGTGTGCTCTTTTTACTAACAACAACCAGAGTCATTGCATCTGTGTTCTCTTCAGAGACCACACATGGATCCACCAGTGTCATTGCATGTGTGTTCTTTTTAGTAACAACAACCAGAGTCATTGAAATGTGTGTTCTCTTTAGAGACCACACATGGATCCACCAATGTCATTGCATGTGTGTTCTTTTTACTAACAACAACTAGTGTCATTGCATGTGTGTTCTTTTCACAATCCACCTATGGATCCACCAGTGTCATTGCATGTGTGCTTTTTTACTAACAACAACCAGAGTCATTTCATGTGTGTTCTTTCCACATACCACATATGGATCCACCAGTGTCATGTAAATGTGTGTTCTCTTCAGAGACCACACATGGATCCACCAAAGATTATTGCATGTGTGTTCTTGTTACTAACAACCAGAGTTATTGCATGTGTGTTCTTTTCACATACCACATATGGATCCACCAAAGGTCGGTGCATGTGTTTTTTTGACAATCCACCTATGGATCCACCAGTGTCATTGCATGTGTGTTCTTTTTACTAACAACAATTGGAGTCATTGCAAGTGTGTTCTTTTCACATACCACATATAGATCCACCAGTGTTATTGCATGTGTGCTCTTTTCACAATCCACCTAAGGATCCACCAGTGCCATTGCATGTGTGTTCTTTTTACTAACAACAACCAGAGTCATTGCATGTGTGTTCTTTTCACATACCACATATGGATCCACTAGTGTGATTGCATGTGTGTTCTTTTCGCAATCCACCTATGGATCCACCAGTGTCATTGCATGTGTGCTTTTTTTACTAACAACAACCAGAGTCATTTCATGTGTGTTCTTTTCACATACCACATATGGATCCACCAGTGTCATTGCATGTTTTTATTTTCACAATCCACCTATGGATCCACCAGTGTCATTGCATGTGTGCTTTTTTACTAACAACAACTAGAGTCATTTCATGTGTGTTATTTTCACATACCACATATCGATCCACCAGTGTCATTGAAATGTGTGTTCTCTTCAGAGACCACACATGGATCCACCAGTGTTATTGAATGTGTGTTCTTCTTACTAACAACAACCAGAGTTATTGCATGTGTGTTCTTTTCACATAACACATATGGATCCACCAGTGTCATTGCGTGTGTGTTCTTTTCACAATCCACCTATGGATCCACCAGTGTCATTGCATGTGCGTTCTTTTCACAAACAACAACTGGAGACATTTCATGACTGTTCTTTTCACATACCACATATGGATCCACCAGTGTCATTGAAATGTGTGTTCTCTTTAGAGACCACACATGGATCCACCAGTGTCATTACATGTGTGTTCTTTTTACTAACAACAACTAGAGTCATTGCATGTGTGTTCTTTTCACATACCACGTATGGATCCACTAGTGTCATTGCATGTGTGTTCTTTTCACAATCCACCTATGGATCCACCAGTGTCATTGCATGTGTGCTTTTTTTTACTAACAACAACCAGAGTCATTTCATGTGTGTTCTTTTCACATACCACATATGGATCCATCAGTGTCATTGCATGTGTGTTATTTTCACAATCCACCTATGGATCCACAAGTGTCATTGCATGTGTGCTTTTTTACTAACAACAACTAGAGTCCTTTCATGTGTGTTCTTTTCACATACCACATATCGATCCACCAGTGTCACTGAAATGTGTGTTCTCTTAAGAGACCACACGTGGATCCACCAGTGTTATTGCATGTGTGTTCTTGTTACTAACAACAACCAGAGTTATTGCATGTGTGTTCTTTTCACATACCACACATGGATCCACCAGTGTCATTGCGTGTGTGTTCTTTTCACAATCCACCTATGGATCCACCAGTGTCATTGCATGTGTGTTCTTTTTACTAACAACAACTGGAGTCATTTCATGACTGCTCTTTTCACATACCACATATGGATCCACCAGTGTCATTGAAATGTGTGTTCTCTTCAGAGACCACACATGGATCCACCAGTGTCATTACATGTGTGTTGTTTTTACTAACAACAACTGGAGTCATTGCATGTGTGCTCTTTTCACATACCACATATGGAACAACCAGAGTCATTGCATGTGTGCTCTTTTCACAATCCATCTATGGATCTACTAGTGTCATTGCATGTGTGTTCTTTTTACTAACAACAACCATAGTCATTGCATGTGTGTTCTTTTCACATACCACATATGGATCCACTAGTGTCATTACATGTGTGCTCTTTTTACTAACAACAACCAGAGTCATTGCATATGTGTTTTCTTCAGATACCACACATGGATCCACCAGTGTCATTCCATGTCTGTTGTTTTTACTAGCAATAACCAGAGTCATTGAAACGTGTGTTCTCTTCAGAGACCACCCATGGATTCACCAGTGTCATTGCATGTGTGTTCTTTTTATTAACAACAACCAGTGTCATTGCATGTGTGTTCTTTTCATAATCCACCTATGGGTCCACCAGTGTCATTGCATGTGTGCTTTTTTACTAACAACAACCAGAGTCATCTCATGTGTATTCTTTTCACATACCACATATGGATCCACCAGTGTCATTGAAATGTGTGTTCTCTTCAGAGACCACACATGGATCCACCAGTGTTATTGCATGTGTGTTCTTGTTACTAACAACAACCAGAGTCATTGCATGTGTGTTCTTTTCACATACCACATATGGATCCACCAGTGTCATTGCATTAGTGTTCTTTTCACAATCCACCAGTGTCATGGCATGTGTGATTTTTTTACTAACAACAACCAAAGTCATTTCAGGTGTGTTCTTTTCAAATACCACATATGGATCCACTAGTGTCATTGCATGTGTGTTATTTTCACAATCCACCTATGGATCCACCAGTGTCATTGCATGTGTGCTTTTTTACTAAAAACAACTAGAGTCATTTCATGTGTGTTCTTTTCACATACCACATATGGATCCAGCAGTGTCATTGAAATGTGTGTTCTCTTCAGAGACCAGACATGGATCGACCAGTGTTATTGCATGTGTGTTCTTGTTACTAACAACAACAAGAGTTATTGCATGTGTGTTCTTTTCACATACCACATATGGATCCACCAGTGTCATTGCGTGTGTGTTCTTTTCACAATCCACCTATGGATCCACCAGTGTCATTGCGTGTGTGTTCTTTTCACAATCCACCTATGGATCCACCAGTGTCATGGCATGTGTGTTCTTTTTACAAACAACAACTGGAGTCATTTCATGACTGTTCTTTTCACATACCACATATGGATCCACCAGTGTCATTGAAATGTGTGTTCTCTTTAGAGACCACACATGGATCCACCAGTGTCATTACATGTGTTTCTTTTTACTAACAACAACTAGAGTCATTCATGTGTGTTCTTTTCACATACCACGTATGGATCCACCAGTGTCATTGCATGTGTGTTCTTTTCACAATCCACCTATGGATCCACCAGTGTCATTGCATGTGTGTTCTTTTTACTAACAACAACCAGGGTCATTTCAGGTGTGTTCTTTTCACATACCACATATGGATCCACCAGTGTCATTGCATGTGTGTTATTTTCACAATCCACCTACGGATCCACCAGTGTCATTGCATGTGTGCTTTTTTACTAAAAACAACTAGAGTCATTTCATGTGTGTTCTTTTCACATACCACATATGGATCCAGCAGTGTCATTGAAATGTGTGTTCTCTTCAGAGACCACACTTGGATCCACCAGTGTTATTGCATGTGTGTTCTTGTTACTAACAACAACCAGAGATATTGCATGTGTGCTCTTTTCACATACCACATATGGATCCACCAGTGTCATTGCGTGTGTGTTCTTTTCACAATCCACCTATGGATCCACCAGTGTCATTGCATGTGTGTTCTTTTTACTAACAACAACTGGAGTCATTTCATGACTGCTCTTTTCACATACCACATATGGATCCACCAGTGTCATTGAAATGTGTGTTATCTTCAGAGACCACACATGGATCCACCAGTGTCATTACATGTGTGTTGTTTTTACTAACAACAACTGGAGTCATTGCATGTGTGTTCTTTTCACATACCACATATGGAACAACCAGAGTCACTGCATGTGTGCTCTTTTCACAATCCATCTATGGATCCACTAGTCTCATTGCATGTGTGTTCTTTTTACTAACAACAACCATAGTCATTCATGTGTGTTCTTTTCACATACCACATATGAATCCACTAGTGTCATTACATGTGTGCTCTTTTTACTAACAACAACCAGAGTCATTGCATGTGTGTTTTCTTCAGATACCACACATGGATCCACCAGTGTCATTCCATGTGTGTTGTTTTTACTAGCAATAACCAGAGTCATTGAAACGTGTGTTCTCTTCAGAGACCACCCATGGATTCACCAGTGTCAATGCATGTGTGTTCTTTTTAATAACAACAACCAGTGTCATTGCATGTGTGTTCTTTTCATAATCCACCTATGGGTCCACCAGTGTCATTGCATGTGTGCTTTTTTACTAACAACAACCAGAGTCATCTCATGTGTGTTCTTTTCACATACCACATATGGATCCACCAGTGTCATTGAAATGTGTGTTCTTTTCACAATCCACCTATGGATCCACCAGTGTTATTGCATGTGTGTTCTTGTTAATAACAACAACCAGAGTCATTGCATGTGTGTTCTTTTCACATACCACATATGGATCCACCAGTGTCATTGCATTAGTGTTCTTTTCACAATCCACCAGTGTCATGGCATGTGTGATTTTTTTACTAACAACAACTAGAGTCATTTCAAGTGTGTTCTTTTCACATACCTCATATGGATCCACCAGTGTCATTGAAATGTGTGTTCTCTTCAGAGACCACACATGGATCCACCAGTGTTATTGCATGTGTGTTCTTGTTACTAACAACAACCAGAGTCATTGCTTGTGTGTTCTTTTCACATTCCACATATGGATCCACCAGTGTCATTGCATGTGTGTTCTTTTCACAATCCACCTATGGATCCACCAGTGTCATTGCATGTGTGCTTTTTTTACTAACAACAACCAAAGTCATTTCATGTGTGTTCTTTTCACATACCACATATGGATCCACCAGTGTCATTGCATGTGTGTTCTTTTCACAATCCACCTATGGATCCACCAGTGTCATTGCATGTGTGTTGTTTTCACAATCCACCTATGGATCCACCAGTGTCATTGCATGTGTGTTCTTTTGACTAACAAAAACTGGAATCATTTCATGACTGTTCTTTTCACATACCACATATGGATCCACCAGTGTCATTGAAATGTGTGTTCTCTTCAGAAACCACACATGGATCCATCAGTGTCATTACATGTGTGTTCTTTTTACTAACAAGAACTGGAGTCATTGCATGTGTGTTCTTTTCACAATCCACCTATGGATCCACAAGTGTACTTGCATGTGTGCTTTTTTTTACTAACAATAACCAGATTCATTTCATGTGTGTTCTTTTCACATACCACATATGGATCCACCAGTGTCATTGCCTGTGTGTTCTTTTCACAATCCACCTATGGATCCACCAGTGTCATTGCATGTGTGTTCTTTTTACTAACAACAATTGGAGTCATTTCATGACTGTTCTTTTCACATACCATATATGGATCCACCAGTGTCATTGAAATGTGTGTTCTCTTTAGAGACCACACATGGATCCACCAGTGTCATTGCATGTGTGTTCTTCTTACTAACAACAACTAGAGTCATTGCTTGTGTGTTCTTTTCACATACCTCATATGGATCCACCAGTGTCATTGCATGTGTGCTCTTTTCACAATCCACCTATCGATCCACCTGTGTCATTGCATGTGTGTTCTTTTTACTAACAACAACCAGAGTCATTGAAATGTGTGTTCTTTTCACATACCACATATGGATCCACCAGTGTCATTGCATGTGTGTTCTTTTCACAATCCACCTATGGATCCACCAGTGTCATTGCATGTGTGCTCTTTTTACTAACAACAACCAGAGTCATTGCATGTGTGTTTTCTTCATAGACCACACACGGATCCACCAGTGTCATTGCATGCGTGTTCTTTTTACTAACAACAACCAGAGTCATTGAAATGTGTGTTCTTTTCACAATACACATATGGATCCACCAGTGTCATTGCATGTGTGTTGTTTTCACAATCCACCTCTGGATCCATCAGTGGCATTGCATGTGTGCTCTTTTTACTAACAACAACCAGAGTCATTGCATCTGTGTTCTCTTCAGAGACCACACATGGATCCACCAGTGTCATTGCATGTGTGTTCTTTTTAGTAACAACAACCAGAGTCATTGAAATGTGTGTTCTCTTCAGAGAACACACATGGATCTACCAGTGTCATTGCATGTGTGTTCTTTTTACTAACAACAACTAGTGTCATTGCATGTGTGTTATTTTCACAATCCACCTATGGATCCACCAGTGTCATTGCATGTGTGCTTTTTTTACTAACAGCAACCAGAGTGATTTCATGTGTGTTCTTTCCACATACCACATATGGATCCACCAGTGTCATGTAAATGTGTGTTCTCTTCAGAGACCACACATGGATCCACCATCATTATTGCATGTGTGTTCTTGTTACTAACAACAACCAGAGTTATTGCATGTGTGTTCTTTTCACATACCACATATGGATCCACCAGTGTCATTGCATGTGTGTTCTTTTCACAATCCACCTATGGATCCACCAGTGTCATTGCATGTGTGTTCTTTTTACTAACAACAACTGGAGTCATTTCATGGCTGTTCTTTTCACATACCACATATGGATCCACTAGTGTCATTGAAATGTGTGTTCTCTTCAGAGACCACACATGGATCCACAAGTGTCATTACATGTGTGTTCTTTTTACTAACAACAACTGGAGTCATTGCAAGTGTGTTCTTTTCACATACCACATATAGATCCACCAGTGTTATTGCATATGTGCTCTTTTCACAATCCACCTAAGGATCCACTAGTGTCATTGCATGCGTGTTCTTTTTACTAACAACAACCAGGGTCATTGAAATGTGTGTTCTTTTCACAATACACATATGGATCCACCAGTGTCATTGCATGTGTGTTGCTTTCATAATCCACCTCTGGATCCATCAGTGTCATTGCATGTGTGCTCTTTTTACTAACAACAACCAGAGTCATTGCATCTGTGTTCTCTTCAGAGACCACACATGGATCCACTAGTGTCATTGCATGTGTGTTCTTTTTAGTAACAACAACCAGAGTCATTGAAATGTGTGTTCTCTTCAGAGACCACACATGGATCCACCAGTGTCATTGCATGTGTGTTCTTTTTACTAACAACAACTAGTGTCATTGCATGTGTGTTCTTTTCACAATCCACCTATGGATCCACCAGTGTCATTGCATGTGTGCTTTTTTACTAACAACAACCAGAGTCATTTCATGTGTGTTCTTTCCACATACCACATATGGATCCACCAGTGTCATGTAAATGTGTGTTCTCTTCAGAGACCACACATGGATCCACCATCATTATTGCATGTGTGTTCTTGTTACTAACAACAACCAGAGTTATTGCATGTGTGTTCTTTTTACATACCACATATGGATCCACAAGTGTCATTGCATGTGTGGTCTTTTCACAAGCCACCTATAGATCCACCAGTGTCATTGCATGTGTGTTCTTTTTACTAACAACAACTGGAGTCATTTCATGGCTGTTCTTTTCACATACCACATATGGATCCACCAGTGTCATTGAAATTGGTCTTCTATTTATAGACAACACATGAATCCACGAGTGTCATTACATGTGTGTTCTTTTTACTAACAACAACTTGAGTCATTGCAAGTGTGTTATTTTCACATACCACATATGGATCCACAAGTGTCATTGCATGCGTGCTCTTTTCACAATCCACCTAAGGATCCACCAGTGTCATTGCATGTGGGTTCTTTTTACTAACAACAACTAGAGTCATCGCATGTGTGTTCTTTTCACATACCACATATGGATCCACCAATGTCATTGCATGTGTGTTCTTTTCACAATCCACCTATGGATCCACCAGTGCCATTGCATGTGTGCTTTTTTACTAACAACAACCAGAGTCATTTCATGTGTGTTCTTTTCACATACCACATATGGATCCACCAGTGTAATTGCATGTGTGTTCTTTTCACAATCCACCTATGGATCCACAAGTGTAATTGCATGTGTGCTTTTTTTACTAACAATAACCAGATTCATTTCATGTGTGTTCTTTTCAACTACCACATATGGATCCACCAGTGTCATTGCCTGTGTGTTCTTTTCACAATCCACTTATGGATCCACCAGTGTCATTGCATGTGTGTTCTTTTTACTAACAACAATTGGAGTCATTTCATGACTGTTCTTTTCACATACCATATATGGATCCACCAGTGTCATTGCAATGTGTGTTCTCTTTAGAGACCACACATGGATCCACCAGTGTCATTGCATGTGTGTTCTTCTTACTAACAACAACTAGAGTCATTGCTTGTGTGTTCTTTTCACATACCTCATATGGATCCACCAGTGTCATTGCATGTGTGCTCTTTTCACAATCCACCTATGGATCCACCAGTGTCATTGCATGTGTGTTATTTTTACTAACAACAACCAGAGTCATTGAAATGTGTGTTCTTTTCACATACCACATATGGATCCACAAGTGTCATTGCATGTGTGTTCTTTTCACAATCCACCTATGGATCCACCAGTGTCATTGCATGTGTGCTCTTTTTACTAACAACAACCAGACTCATTGCATGTGTGTTTTCTTCAGAGACCACACATGGATCCACCAGTGTCATTGCATGCGTGTTCTTTTTACTAACAACAACCAGAGTCATTAAAATGTGTGTTCTTTTCACAATACACATATGGATCCACCAGTGTCATTGCATGTGTGTTGTTTTCACAATCCACCTCTGGATCCATCAGTGTCATTGCATGTGTGCTCTTTTTACTAACAACAACCAGAGTCATTGCATCTGTGTTCTCTTCAGAGACCACACATGGATCCACTAGTGTCATTGCATGTGTGTTCTTTTTAGTAACAACAACCAGAGTCATTGAAATGTGTGTTCTCTTCAGAGACCACACATGGATCTACCAGTGTCATTGCATGTGTGTTCTTTTTACTAACAACAACTAGTGTCATTGCATGTGTGTTCTTTTCACAATCCACCTATGGATCCACCAGTGTCATTGCATGTGTGCTTTTTTACTAACAACAACCAGAGTCATTTCATGTTTGTTCTTTCCACATACCACATATGGATCCACCAGTGTCATGTAAATGTGTGTTCTCTTCAGAGACCACACATGGATCCACCATCATTATTGCATGTGTGTTCTTGTTACTAACAACAACCAGAGTTATTGCATGTGTGTTCTTTTTACATACCACATATGGATCCACAAGTGTCATTGCATGTGTGGTCTTTTCACAATCCACCTATAGATCCACCAGTGTCATTGCATGTGTGTTCTTTTTACTAACAACAACTGGAGTCATTTCATGGCTGTTCTTTTCACATACCACATATGGATCCACCAGTGTCATTGAAATGTGTGTTCTCTTCAGAGACCACACATGGATCCACAAGTGTCATTACATGTGTGTTCTTTTTACTAACAACAACTGGAGTCATTACAAGTGTGTTCTTTTCACATACCACATATAGATCCACCAGTGTTATTGCATGTGTGCTCTTTTCACAATCCACCTAAGGATCCACCAGTGCCATTGCATGTGTGTTCTTTTTACTAACAACAACCAGAGTCATTGCATGTGTGTTCTTTTCACATACCACATATGGATCCACCAGTGTGATTGCATGTGTGTTCTTTTTGCAATCCACCTATGGATCCACCAGTGTCATTGCATGTGTGCTTTTTTTACTAACAACAACCAGAGTCATTTCATGTGTGTTCTTTTCACATACCACATATGGATCCACTAGTGTCATTGAAATGTGTGTTCTCTTCAGAGAGCACACATGGATCCGCTAGCGTTATTGCATGTGTGTTCTTGTTACTAACAACAACCAGAGTCATTGCATGTGTGTTCTTTTCACATACCACATATGGATCCACCAGTGTCATTGCATGTGTGTTCTTTTCACAATCCACCTATGGATCCAGCAGTGTGATTGCATCTGTGTTCTTTTTACTAACAACAACTGGAGTCATTTCATGACTGTTCTTTTCACATACCACATATGGATCCACCAGTGTCATTGAAATGGGTCTACTGTGTTGAGAGCACACATGAAACCACGAGTGTCATTACATGTGTGTTCTTTTTACTAACAACAACTTGAGTCATTGCAAGTGTGTTATTTTCACATACCACATATGGATCCACAAGTGTGATTGCATGCGTGCTCTTTTCACAATCCACCTAAGGATCCACCAGTGTCATTGCATGTGGGTTCTTTTTACTAACAACAACTAGAGTCATCGCATGTGTGTTCTTTTCACATACCACATATGGATCCACCAATGTCATTGCATGTGTGTTCTTTTCACAATCCACCTATGGATCCACCAGTGCCATTGCATGTGTGCTTTTTTACTAACAACAACCAGAGTCATTTCATGTGTGTTCTTTTCACATACCACATATGGATCCACCAGTGTCATTGCATGTGTGTTCTTTTCACAATCCACCTATGGATCCACAAGTGTAATTGCATGTGTGCTTTTTTTACTAACAATCACCAGATTCATTTCATGTGTGTTCTTTTCACATACCACATATGGATCCACCAGTGTCATTGCATGTGTGTTCTTTTCACAATCCACCTATGGATCCACCAGTGTCATTGCATGTGTGTTCTTTTTACTAACAACAATTGGAGTCATTTCATGACTGTTCTTTTCACATACCATATATGGATCCACCTGTGTCATTGAAATGTGTGTTCTCTTTAGAGACCGCACATGGATCCACCAGTGTCATTGCATGTGTGTTCTTCTTACTAACAACAACTAGAGTCATTGCTTGTGTGTTCTTTTCACATACCTCATATGGATCCACCAGTGTCATTGCATGTGTGCTCTTTTCACAATCCACCTATGGATCCACCAGTGTCATTGCATGTGTGTTCTTTTTACTAACAACAACCAGAGTCATTGAAATGTGTGTTCTTTTCACATACCACATATGGATCCACCAGTGTCATTGCATGTGTGTTCTTTTCACAATCCACCTATGGATCCACCAGTGTCATTGCATGTGTGCTCTTTTTACTCACAACAACCAGAGTCATTGCATGTGTGTTTTCTTCAGAGACCACACATGGATCCACCAGTGTCATTGCATGCGTGTTATTTTTACTAACAACAACCAGAGTCATTGAAATGTGTGTTCTTTTCACAATACACATATGGATCCACCAGTGTCATTGCATGTGTGTTGTTTTCACAATCCACCTGGATCCATCGTGTCATTGCATGTGTGCTCTTTTACTAACAACAACCAGAGTCATTGCATCTGTGTTCTCTTCATAGACCACACATGGATCCACCAGTGTCATTGCATGTGTGTTCTTTTTAGTAACAACAACCAGAGTCATTGAAATGTGTGTTCTCTTCAGAGACCACACATGGATCTACTAGTGTGCACTGCATGCGTGTTCTTTTTACTAACAACAACTAGTGTCATTGCATGTGTGTTCTTTTCACAATCCACCTATGGATCCACTAGTGTCATTGCATGTGTGCTTTTTTTACTAACAACAACCAGAGTCATTTCATGTGTGTTCTTTCCACCTACCACATATGGAACCACCAGTGTCATGTAAATGTGTGTTCTCTTCAGAGACCACACATGGATCCACCAGCATTATTGCATGTGTGTTCTTGTTACTAACAACAACCAGAGTTATTGCATGTGTGTTCTTTTCACATACCACATATGGATCCACCAGTGTCATTGCATGTGTGTTCTTTTCACAATCCACCTATGGATCCACCAGTGTCATTGCATGTGTGTTCTTTTTACTAACAACAACTGGAGTCATTTCATGGCTGCTCTTTTCACATACCACATATGGATACACTAGTGTCATTGAAATGTGTGTTCTCTTCAGAGACCACACATGGATCCACAAGTGTCATTACATGTGTGTTCTTTTTACTAACAACAACTGGAGTCATTGCAAGTGTGTTCTCTTCACATACCACATATAGATCCACCAGTGTTATTGCATGTGTTCTCTTTTCACAATCCACGTAAGGATCCACCAGTGCCATTGCATGTGTGTTCTTTTTACTAACAACAACCAGAGTCATTGCATGTGTGTTCTTTTCACATACCACATATGGATCCACCAGTGTGATTGCATGTGTGTTCTTTTCGCAATCCACCTATGGATCCACTAGTCTCATTGCATGTGTGCTTTTTTTACTAACAACAACCAGAGTCATTTCGTGTGTGTTCTTTTCACATACCACATATGGATCCAAAAGTGTCATTGAAATGTGTGTTCCCTTCAGAGACCACGCATGGATCCGCCAGCGTTATTGCATGTGTGTTCTTGTTACTAACAACAACCAGAGTCATTGCATGTGTGTTCTTTTCACATACCACATATGGATCCACCAGTGTCATTGCATGTGTGTTCTTTTCACAATCCACCTATGGATCCACCAGTGTCATTGCATGTGTGTTCTTTTTACTAACAACAACTGGAGTCATTTCATGACTGTTCTTTTCACATACCACATATGGATCCACCAGTGTCATTGAAATGTGTGTTCTCTTCAGAGACCACACATGAACCCACCAGTGTCATTACATCTGTGTTCTTTTTACTAACAACAACTTGAGTCATTGCAAGTGCGTTATTTTCACATACCACATATGGATCCACAAGTGTCATTGCATGCGTGCTCTTTTCACAATCCACCTAAGGATCTACCAGTGTCATTGCATGTGGGTTCTTTTTACTAACAACAACTAGAGTCATCGCATGTGTGTTCTTTTCACATACCACATATGGATCCACCAATATCATTGCATGTGTGTTCTTTTCACAATCCACCTATGGATCCACCAGTGCCATTGCATGTGTGCTTTTTTACTAACAACAACCAGAGTCATTTCATGTGTGTTCTTTTCACATACCACATATGGATCCACCAGTGTAATTGCATGTGTGTTCTTTTCACAATCCACCTATGGATCCACAAGTGTAATTGCATGTGTGCTTTTTTTACTAACAATAACTAGATTCATTTCATGTGTGTTCTTTTCAACTACCACATATGGATCCATCAGTGTCATTGCCTGTGTGTTCTTTTCACAATCCACCTATGGATCCACCAGTGTCATTGCATGTGTGTTCTTTTTACTAACAACAATTGGAGTCATTTCATGACTTTTCTTTTCACATACCATATATGGATCCACCAGTGTCATTGCAATGTGTGTTCTCTTTAGAGACCACACATGGATCCACCAGTGTCATTGCATGTGTGTTCTTCTTACTAACAACAACTAGAGTCATTGCTTGTGTGTTCTTTTCACATACCTCATATGGATCCACCAGTGTCATTGCATGTGTGCTCTTTTCACAATCCACCTATGGATCCACCAGTGTCATTGCATGTGTGTTCTTTTTACTAACAACAACCAGAGTCATTGAAATGTGTGTTCTTTTCACATACCACATATGGATCCACCAGTGTCATTGCATGTGTGTTCTTTTCACAATCCACCTATGGATCCACCAGTGTCATTGCATGTGTGCTCTTTTTACTAACAACAACCAGAGTCATTGCATGTGTGTTTTCTTCAGAGACCACACATGGATCCACCAGTGTCATTGCATGCGTGTTCTTTTTACTAACAACAACCAGAGTCATTGAAATGTGTGTTCTTTTCACAATACACATATGGATCCACCAGTGTCATTGCATGTGTGTTGTTTTCACAATCCACCTCTGGATCCATCAGTGTCATTGCATGTGTGCTCTTTTTACTAACAACAACCAGAGTCATTGCATCTGTGTTCTCTTCAGAGACCACACATGGATCCACCAGTGTCATTGCATGTGTGTTCTTTTTAGTAACAACAACCAGAGTCATTGAAATGTGTGTTCTCTTCAGAGACCACACATGGATCTACTAGTGTGCATTGCATGCGTGTTCTTTTTACTAACAACAACTAGTGTCATTGCATGTGTGTTCTTTTCACAATCCACCTATGGATCCACTAGTGTCATTGCATGTGTGCTTTTTTTACTAACAACAACCAGAGTCATTTCATGTGTGTTCTTTCCACCTACCACATATGGAACCACCAGTGTCATGTAAATGTGTGTTCTCTTCAGAGACCACACATGGATCCACCAGCATTATTGCATGTGTGTTCTTGTTACTAACAACAACCAGAGTTATTGCATGTGTGTTCTTTTCACATACCACATATGGATCCACCAGTGTCATTGCATGTGTGTTCTTTTCACAATCCACCTATGGATCCACCAGTGTCATTGCATGTGTGTTCTTTTTACTAACAACAACTGGAGTCATTTCATGGCTGATCTTTTCACATACCACATATGGATCCACGAGTGTCATTGAAATGTGTGTTCTCTTCAGAGACCACACATGGATCCACAAGTGTCATTACATGTGTGTTCTTTTTACTAACAACAACTGGAGTCATTGCAAGTGTGTTCTCTTCACATACCACATATAGATCCACCAGTGTTATTGCATGTGTGATCTTTTCACAATCCACCTAAGGATCCACCAGTGCCATTGCATGTGTGTTCTTTTTACTAACAACAACCAGAGTCATTGCATGTGTGTTCTTTTCACATACCACATATGGATCCACCAGTGTGATTGCATGTGTGTTCTTTTCGCAATCCACCTATGGATCCACTAGTGTCATTGCATGTGTGCTTTTTTTACTAACAACAACCAGAGTCATTTCGTGTGTGTTCTTTTCACATACCACATATGGATCCACCAGTGTCATTGAAATGTGTGTTCCCTTCAGAGACCACGCATGGATCCTCCAGCGTTATTGCATGTGTGTTCTTGTTACTAACAACAACCAGAGTCATTGCATGTGTGTTCTTTTCACACACCACATATGGATCCACCAGTGTCATTGCATGTGTGTTCTTTTCACAATCCACCTATGGATCCACCAGTGTCATTGCATGTGTGTTCTTTTTACTAACAACAACTGGAGTCATTTCATGACTGTTCTGTTCACATACCACATATGGATCCACCAGTGTCATTGAAATGTGTGTTCTCTTCAGAGACCACACATGAACCCACCAGTGTCATTACATCTGTGTTCTTTTTACTAACAACAACTTGAGTCATTGCAAGTGCGTTATTTTCACATACCACATATGGATCCACAAGTGTCATTGCATGCGTGCTCTTTTCACAATCCACCTAAGGATCCACCAGTGTCATTGCATGTGGGTTCTTTTTACTAACAACAACTAGAGTCATCGCATGTGTGTTCTTTTCACATACCACATATGGATCCACCAATGTCATTGCATGTGTGTTCTTTTCACAATCCACCTATGGATCCACCAGTGCCATTGCATGTGTGCTTTTTTACTAACAACAACCAGAGTCATTTCATGTGTGTTCTTTTCACATACCACATATGGATCCACCAGTGTAATTGCATGTGTGTTCTTTTCACAATCCACCTATGGATCCACAAGTGTAATTGCATGTGTGCTTTTTTTACTAACAATAACTAGATTCATTTCATGTGTGTTCTTTTCAACTACCACATATGGATCCATCAGTGTCATTGCCTGTGTGTTCTTTTCACAATCCACCTATGGATCCACCAGTGTCATTGCATGTGTGTTCTTTTTACTAACAACAATTGGAGTCATTTCATGACTTTTCTTTTCACATACCATATATGGATCCACCAGTGTCATTGCAATGTGTGTTCTCTTTAGAGACCACACATGGATCCACCAGTGTCATTGCATGTGTGTTCTTCTTACTAACAACAACTAGAGTCATTGCTTGTGTGTTCTTTTCACATACCTCATATGGATCCACCAGTGTCATTGCATGTGTGCTCTTTTCACAATCCACCTATGGATCCACCAGTGTCATTGCATGTGTGTTCTTTTTACTAACAACAACCAGAGTCATTGAAATGTGTGTTCTTTTTCACATACCACATATGGATCCACCAGTGTCATTGCATGTGTGTTCTTTTCACAATCCACCTATGGATCCACCAGTGTCATTGCATGTGTGCTCTTTTTACTCACAACAACCAGAGTCATTGCATGTGTGTTTTCTTCAGAGACCACACATGGATCCACCAAAGGTCATTGCATGCGTGTTCTTTTACTAACAACAACCAGAGTCATTGAAATGTGTGTTCTTTTCATACACACATATGGATCCACCAGTCATTGCATGTGTGTTGTTTTCACAATCCACCTCTGGATCCATCAGTGTCATTGCATGTGTGCTCTTTTTACTAACAACAACCGGAGTCATTTCATACATGTTCTCTTCAGAGACCATACATGGATCCACCAGTGTCATTGCATGTGTGTTCTTTTTAGTAACAACAACCAGAGTCATTGAAATGTGTGTTCTCTTCAGAGACCACACATGGATCTACTAGTGTGCATTGCATGCGTGTTCTTTTTACTAACAACAACTAGTGTCATTGCATGTGTGTTCTTTTCACAATCCACCTATGGATCCACTAGTGTCATTGCATGTGTGCTTTTTTACTAACAACAACCAGAGTCATTTCATGTGTGTTCTTTCCACCTACCACATATGGAACCACCAGTGTCATGTAAATGTGTGTTCTTCAGAGACCACACATGGATCCACCAGCATTATTGCATGTGTGTTCTTGTTACTAACAACAACCAGAGTTATTGCATGTGTGTTCTTTTCACATACCACATATGGATCCACCAGTGTCATTGCATGTGTGTTCTTTTCACAATCCACCTATGGATCCACCAGTGTCATTGCATGTGTGTTCTTTTTACTAACAACAACTGGAGTCATTTCATGGCTGATCTTTTCACATACCACATATGGATCCACGAGTGTCATTGAAATGTGTGTTCTCTTCAGAGACCACACATGGATCCACAAGTGTCATTACATGTGTGTTCTTTTTACTAACAACAACTGGAGTCATTGCAAGTGTGTTCTCTTCACATACCACATATAGATCCACCAGTGTTATTGCATGTGTGATCTTTTCACAATCCACCTAAGGATCCACCAGTGCCATTGCATGTGTGTTCTTTTTACTAACAACAACCAGAGTCATTGCATGTGTGTTCTTTTCACATACCACATATGGATCCACCAGTGTGATTGCATGTGTGTTCTTTTCGCAATCCACCTATGGATCCACTAGTGTCATTGCATGTGTGCTTTTTTTACTAACAACAACCAGAGTCATTTCGTGTGTGTTCTTTTCACATACCACATATGGATCCACCAGTGTCATTGAAATGTGTGTTCCCTTCAGAGACCACGCATGGATCCGCCAGCGTTATTGCATGTGTGTTCTTGTTACTAACAACAACCAGAGTCATTGCATGTGTGTTCTTTTCACACACCACATATGGATCCACCAGTGTCATTGCATGTGTGTTCTTTTCACAATCCACCTATGGATCCACCAGTGTCATTGCATGTGTGTTCTTTTTACTAACAACAACTGGAGTCATTTCATGACTGTTCTTTTCACATACCACATATGGATCCACCAGTGTCATTGAAATGTGTGTTCTCTTCAGAGACCACACATGAACCCACCAGTGTCATTACATGTGTGTTCTTTTTACTAACAACAACTTGAGTCATTGCAAGTGCGTTATTTTCACATACCACATATGGATCCACAAGTGTCATTGCATGCGTGCTCTTTTCACAATCCACCTAAGGATCCACCAGTCATTGCATGTGGGTTCTTTTTACTAACAACTATAGTCATTGCATGTGTGTTCTTTTCACATACCACATATGGATCCACCAATGTCATTGCATGTGTGTTCTTTTCACAATCCACCTATGGATCCACCAGTGCCATTGCATGTGTGCTTTTTTTACTAACAACAACCAGAGTCATTTCATGTGTGTTCTTTTCACATACCACATATGGATCCACCAGTGTAATTGCATGTGTGTTCTTTTCACAATCCACCTATGGATCCACAAGTGTAATTGCATGTGTGCTTTTTTTACTAACAATAACTAGATTCATTTCATGTGTGTTCTTTTCAACTACCACATATGGATCCATCAGTGTCATTGCCTATGTGTTCTTTTCACAATCCACCTATGGATCCACCAGTGTCATTGCATGTGTGTTCTTTTTACTAACAACAATTGGAGTCATTTCATGACTGTTCTTTTCACATACCATATATGGATCCACCAGTGTCATTGCAATGTGTGTTCTCTTTAGATACCACACATGGATCCACCAAAGGTCATTGCATGTGTGTTCTTCTTACTAACAACAACTAGAGTCATTGCTTGTGTGTTCTTTTCACATACCTCATATGGATCCACCAGTGTCATTGCATGTGTGCTCTTTTCACAATCCACCTATGGATCCACCAGTGTCATTGCATGTGTGTTCTTTTTACTAACAACAACCAGAGTCATTGAAATGTGTGTTCTTTTCACATACCACATATGGATCCACCAGTGTCATTGCATGTGTGTTCTTTTCACAATCCACCCATGGATCCACTAGTGTCATTGCATGTGTGCTCTTTTTACTAACAACAACCAGAGTCATTGCATGTGTGTTTTCTTCAGAGACCACACATGGATCCACCAGTGTCATTTGCATGCGTGTTGTTTTACTAACACCAACCAGAGTCATTGAAATGTGTGTTCTTTTCACAATACACATATGGATCCACCAGTGTCATTGCATGTGTGTTGTTTTCACAATCCACCTCTGGATCCATCAGTGTCATTGCATGTGTGCTCTTTTTACTAACAACAAAAAGAGTCATTGCAACTGTTCTTCTTCACAGACCACACATGGATCCACCAGTGTCATTGCATGTGTGTTCTTTTTAGTAACAACAACCAGAGTCATTGAAATGTGTGTTCTCTTCAGAGACCACACATGGATCTACCAGTGTCGTTGCATGTGTGTTCTTTTTACTAACAACAACTAGTGTAATTGCATGTGTGTTCTTTTCACAATCCACCTATGGATCCACCAGTGTCATTGCATGTGTGCTTTTTTACTAACAACAACCAGAGTCATTTCATGTGTGTTCTTTCCACATACCACATATGGATCCACCAGTGTCATGTAAATGTGTGTTCTCTTCAGAGACCACACATGGATCCACCAGCATTATTGCATGTGCGTTCTTGTTACTAACAACAACTAGAGTTATTGCATGTGTGTTCTTTTCACATACCACATATGGATCCACCAGTGTCAGTGCATGTGTGTTCTTTTCACAATCCACCTATGGATCCACCAGTGTCATTGCATGTGTGTTCTTTTTACTAACAACAATTGGAGTCATTGCAAGTGTGTTCTTTTCACATACCACATATAGATCCACCAGTGTTATTGCATGTGTGCTCTTTTCACAATCCACCTAAGGATCCACCAGTGTCATTGCATGTCTGTTCTTTTTACTAACAACAACCAGAGTCATTGCATGTGTGTTCTTTTCACATACCACATATGGATCCACCAGTGTGATTGCATGTGTGTTCTTTTCGCAATCCACCTATGGATCCACCAGTGTCATTGCATGTGTGCTTTGTTTACTAACAACAACCAGAGTCATTTCATGTGTGTTCTTTTCACATACCACATATGTATCCACCAGTGTCATTGCATGTTTTTATTTTCACAATCCACCTATGGATCCACCAGTGTCATTGCATGTGTGATTTTTTACTAACAACAACTAGAGTCATTTCATGTGTGTTCTTTTCACATACCACATATCGATCCACCAGTGTCATTGAAATGTGTGTTCTCTTCAGAGACCACACATGGATCCACCAGTGTTATTGAATGTGTGTTCTTGTTACTAACAAAAACCAGAGTTATTGCATGTGTGTTCTTTTCACATACCACATATGGATCCACCAGTGTCATTGCGTGTGTGTTATTTTCACAATCCACCTATGGATCCACCAGTGTCATTGCATGTGTGTTCTTTCACAAACAACAACTGGAGTCATTTCATGACTATTCTTCTCACATACCACATATGGATCCACCAGTGTCATTGAAATGTGTGTTCTCTTTAGAGACCACACATGGATCCACCAGTGTCATTACATGTGTGTTCTTTTTACTAACAACAACTAGAGTCATTGCATGTGTGTTCTTTTCACATACCACGTATGGATCCACCAGTGTCATTGCATGTGTGTTCTTTTCATAATCCACCTATGGATCCACCAGTGTCATTGCATGTGTGCTTTTTACTAACAACAACCAGAGTCATTGCATGTGTGTTCTTTTCACATACCACATATGGATCCACCAGTGTCATTGCATGTGTGTTCTTTTCACCATCCACCTATGGATCCACCAGTGTCATTGCATGTGTGCTTTTTTTACTAACAATAACAAGAGTCATTTCATGTGTGTTCTTTTCACATACCACGTATGGATCCACCAGTGTCACTGAAATGTGTGTTCTCTTCAGAGACCACACATGGATCCTACAGTGTTATTGCATGTGTGTTCTTGTTACTAACAACAACTAGAGTCATTGCATGTGTGTTCTTTTCACATATCACATATGGATCCACCAGTGTCATTGGATGTGTGTTCTTTTCACAATCCACCTATGGATCCACCAGTGTCATTGCATGTGTGTTATTTTTACTAACAACAACTAGAGTCATTTCATGACTGTTCTTTTCACATACCATATATGGATCCACCAGTGTCATTGAAATGTGTGTTCTTCATGCATCCACACATGGATCCACCAGTGTCATTACATGTGTGTTCTTTTTACTAACAACAACTGGAGTCATTGCAAGTGTGTTCTTTTCACATACCACATATGGATCCACCAGTGTCATTGCATGTGTGCTCTTTTCACAATCCACCAAATTATCCACCAGTGTCATTGCATGTGTTTTGTTTTTACTAACAACAACCAGAGTCATTGCATGTGTGTTCTTTTCACATACCACATATGGATCCACCAGTGTCATTGCATGTGTGTTATTTTCACAATCCACCTATGGATCCACCAGTGTCATTGCATGTGTGCTTTTTTTACTAACAACAACCAGAGTCATTTCATGTGTGTTCTTTTCACATACCACATATGGATCCACCAATGTCATTGCATGTGTGTTATTTTCACAATCCACCTATGGATCCACCAGTGTCATTGCATGTGTGCTTTTTTACTAACAACTAGAGTCATTTCATGTGTGTTCTTTTCACATACCACATATGGATCCACCAGTGTCATTGAAATGTGTGTTCTCTTCAGAGACCACACATGGATCCACCAGTGTTATTGCATGTGTGTTCTTGTTACTAACAACAACCAGTGTTATTG
Organism: Avena insularis; assembly: GCA_023614405.1. Classification (NCBI taxonomy): domain Eukaryota; kingdom Viridiplantae; phylum Streptophyta; class Magnoliopsida; order Poales; family Poaceae; genus Avena; species Avena insularis. Next base: position 53,020 of record JAJUPC010000668.1, on the reverse strand, counting down.
AATGTGTGTTCTTTTCACATACCACATATGGATCCACCAGTGTCATTGCATGTGTGTTCTTTTCACAATCCACCTATGGATCCACCAGTGTCATTGCATGTGTGTTCTTTTCACAATCCACCTATAGATCCACCAGTGTCATTGCATGTGTGTTCTTTTTACTAACAACAACTGGAGTCATTTCATGACTGCTCTTTTCACATACCACATAAGGATCCAGAAGTGTCATTGAAATGTGTTCTTCTTCAAAGACCACACATGGATCCACCATGTCATTACATGTGTGTTGTTTTTACTAACAACAACTGAGTCATTGCATGTGTTCTTTCACATACCACATATGGAACAACCAGAGTCATTGCATGTGTGCTCTTTTCACAATCCATCTATGGATCCACTTGTGTCATTGCATGTGTGTTCTTTTTACTAACAACAACCATAGTCATTGCATGTGTGTTCTTTTCACATACCACATATGGATCCACTAGTGTCATTACATGTGTGCTCTTTTTACTAACAACAACCAGAGTCATTGCATATGTGTTTTCTTGAGATACCACATGGATCCACCAAAGTGTCATTCCATGTGTGTTGTTTTACTAGCAATAACCAGAGTCATTGAAACGTGTGTTCTCTTCAGAGACCACCCATGGATTCACCAGTGTCATTGCATGTGTGTTCTTTTTATTAACAACAACCAGTGTCATTGCATGTGTGTTCTTTTCATAATCCACCTATGGGTCCACCAGTGTCATTGGATGTGTGCTTTTTTACTAACAACAACCAGAGTCATCTCATGTGTGTTCTTTTCACATACCACATATGGATCCACCAGTGTCATTGAAATGTGAGTTCTCTTCAGAGACCACACATGGATCCACCAGTGTTATTGCATGTGTGTTCTTTTTACTAACAACAACCAGAGTCATTGCATGTGTGTTCTTTTCACATACCACATATGGATCCACCAGTGTCATTGGATTAGTGTTCTTTTCACAATCCACCAGTGTCATGGCATGTGTGATTTTTTTACTCACAACAACCAGAGTCATTTCAGGTGTGTTCTTTTCACATACCACATATGGATCCACCAGTGTCATTGCATGTGTGTTATTTTCACAATCCACCTATGGATCCACCAGTGTCATTGCATGTGTGCTTTTTTACTAAAAACAACTAGAGTCATTTCATGTGTGTTCTTTTCACATACCACATATGGATCCAGCAGTGTCATTGAAATGTGTGTTCTCTTCAGAGACCACACATGGATCCACCAGTGTTATTGCATGTGTGTTCTTGTTACTAACAACAACCAGAGTTATTGCATGTGTGTTCGTTTCACATACCACATATGGATCCACCAGTGTCATTGCGTGTGTGTTCTTTTCACAATCCACCTATGGATCCACCAGTGTCATTGCGTGTGTGTTCTTTTCACAATCCACCTATGGATCCACCAGTGTCATGGCATGTGTGTTCTTTTTGCAAACAACAACTGGAGTCATTTCATGACTGTTCTTTTCACATACCACATATGGATCCACCAGTGTCATTGAAATATGTGTTCTCTTTAGAGACCACACATGGATCCACCAGTGTCATTACATGTGTGTTCTTTTTACTAACAACAACTAGAGTCATTGCATGTGTGTTCTTTTCACATACCACGTATGGATCCACCAGTGTCATTGCATGTGTGTTCTTTTCACAATCCACCTATGGATCCACCAGTGTCATTGCATGTGTGCTTTTTTACTAACAACAACCAGAGTCATTGCATGTGTGTTCTTTTCACATACCACGTATGGATCCACCAGTGTCATTGCATGTGTGTTCTTTTCATAATCCACCTATGGATCCACCAGTGTCATTGCATGTGTGCTTTTTTTTACTAACAACAACCAGAGTCATTTCATGTGTGTTCTTTTCACATACCACATATGGATCCATCAGTGTCATTGCATGTGTGTTATTTTCACAATCCACCTATGGATCCACAAGTGTCATTGCATGTGTGCTTTTTTACTAACAACAACTAGAGTCATTTCATGTGTGTTCTTTTCACATACCACATATCGATCCACCAGTGTCACTGAAATGTGTGTTCTCTTCAGAGACCACACATGGATCCACCAGTGTTATTGCATGTGTGTTCTTGTTACTAACAACAACCAGAGTTATTGCATGTGTGTTCTTTTCACATACCACATATGGATCCACCAGTGTCATTGCGTGTGTGTACTTTTCACAATCCACCTATCGATCCACCAGTGTCATTGCATGTGTGTTATTTTTACTAACAACAACTAGAGTCATTTCATGACTGTTCTTTTCACATACCATATATGGATCCACCAGTGTCATTGAAATGTGTGTTCCCTTCACAGACCACACATGGATCCACCAGTGTCATTACATGTGTGTTCTTTTTACTAACAACAACTGGAGTCATTGCAAGTGTGTTCTTTTCACATACCACATATGGATCCACCAGTGTCATTGCATGTGTGCTCTTTTCACAATCCACCAAATTATCCACCAGTGTCATTGCATGTGTTTTGTTTTTACTAACAACAACTAGAGTCATTGCATGTGTGTTCTTTTCACATACCACATATGGATCCACCAGTGTCATTGCATGTGTGTTATTTTCACAATCCACCTATGGATCCACCAGTGTCATTGCATGTGTGCTTTTTTTACTAACAACAACCAGAGTCATTTCATGTGTGTTCTTTTCACATACCACATATGGATCCACCAATGTCATTGCATGTGTGTTATTTTCACAATCCACCTATGGATCCACCAGTGTCATTGCATGTGTGCTTTTTTACTAACAACAACTAGAATCATTTCATGTGTGTTCTTTTCACATACCACATATGGATCCAGCAGTGTCATTGAAATGTGTGTTCTCTTCAGAGACCACACATGGATCCACCAGTGTTATTGCATGTGTGTTCTTGTTACTAACAACAACCAGAGTTATTGAATGTGTGTTCTTTTCACATACCACATATGGATCCACCAGTGTCATTGCGTGTGTGTTCTTTTCACAATCCACCTATGGATCCACCAGTGTCATTGCATGTGTGTTCTTTTTACTAACAACAACTGGAGTCATTTCATGACTGCTCTTTTCACATACCACATATGGATCCACCAGTGTCATTGAAATGTGTGTTCTCTTCAGAGACCACACATGGATCCACCAGTGTCATTACATGTGTGTTGTTTTTACTAACAACAACTGGAGTCATTGCATGTGTTCTCTTTTCACATACCACATATGGAACAACCATAGTCATTGCATGTGTGTTCTTTTCACAATCCACCTATGGATCCACTAGTGTCATTGCATGTGTGCTCTTTTTACTAACAACAACCAGAGTCATTGCATGTGTGTTTTCTTCAGAGACCACACATGGATCCACCAGTGTCATTGCATGCGTGTTCTTTTTACTAACACCAACCAGAGTCATTGAAATGTGTGATCTTTTCACAATACACATATGGATCCACCAGTGTCATTGCATGTGTGTTGTTTTCACAATCCACCTCTGGATCCATCAGTGTCATTGCATGTGTGCTCTTTTTACTAACAACAACCAGAGTCATTGCATCTGTGTTCTCTTCAGAGACCACACATGGATCCACCAGTGTCATTGCATGTGTGTTCTTTTTAGTAACAACAACCAGAGTCATTGAAATGTGTGTTCTCTTCAGAGACCACACATGGATCTACCAGTGTCGTTGCATGTGTGTTCTTTTTACTAACAACAACTAGTGTAATTGCATGTGTGTTCTTTTCACAATCCACCTATGGATCCACCAGTGTCATTGCATGTGTGCTTTTTTACTAACAACAACCAGAGTCATTTCATGTGTGTTCTTTCCACATACCACATATGGATCCACCAGTGTCATGTAAATGTGTGTTCTCTTCAGAGACCACACATGGATCCACCAGCATTATTGCATGTGCGTTCTTGTTACTAACAACAACTAGAGTTATTGCATGTGTGTTCTTTTCACATACCACATATGGATCCACCAGTGTCAGTGCATGTGTGTTCTTTTCACAATCCACCTATGGATCCACCAGTGTCATTGCATGTGTGTTCTTTTTACTAACAACAATTGGAGTCATTGCAAGTGTGTTCTTTTCACATACCACATATAGATCCACCAGTGTTATTGCATGTGTGCTCTTTTCACAATCCACCTAAGGATCCACCAGTGTCATTGCATGTCTGTTCTTTTTACTAACAACAACCAGAGTCATTGCATGTGTGTTCTTTTCACATACCACATATGGATCCACCAGTGTGATTGCATGTGTGTTCTTTTCGCAATCCACCTATGGATCCACCAGTGTCATTGCATGTGTGCTTTGTTTACTAACAACAACCAGAGTCATTTCATGTGTGTTCTTTTCACATACCACATATGTATCCACCAGTGTCATTGCATGTTTTTATTTTCACAATCCACCTATGGATCCACCAGTGTCATTGCATGTGTGATTTTTTACTAACAACAACTAGAGTCATTTCATGTGTGTTCTTTTCACATACCACATATCGATCCACCAGTGTCATTGAAATGTGTGTTCTCTTCAGAGACCACACATGGATCCACCAGTGTTATTGAATGTGTGTTCTTGTTACTAACAAAAACCAGAGTTATTGCATGTGTGTTCTTTTCACATACCACATATGGATCCACCAGTGTCATTGCGTGTGTGTTATTTTCACAATCCACCTATGGATCCACCAGTGTCATTGCATGTGTGTTCTTTCACAAACAACAACTGGAGTCATTTCATGACTATTCTTCTCACATACCACATATGGATCCACCAGTGTCATTGAAATGTGTGTTCTCTTTAGAGACCACACATGGATCCACCAGTGTCATTACATGTGTGTTCTTTTTACTAACAACAACTAGAGTCATTGCATGTGTGTTCTTTTCACATACCACGTATGGATCCACCAGTGTCATTGCATGTGTGTTCTTTTCATAATCCACCTATGGATCCACCAGTGTCATTGCATGTGTGCTTTTTTTACTAACAACAACCAGAGTCATTTCATGTGTGTTCTTTTCACATACCACATATGGATCCATCAGTGTCATTGCATGTGTGTTATTTTCATAATCCACCTATGGATCCACAAGTGTCATTGCATGTGTGCTTTTTTACTAACAACAACTAGAGTCATTTCATGTGTGTTCTTTTCACATACCACATATCGATCCACCAGTGTCACTGAAATGTGTGTTCTCTTCAGAGACCACACATGGATCCACCAGTGTTATTGCATGTGTGTTCTTGTTACTAACAACAACCAGAGTTATTGCATGTGTGTTCTTTTCACATACCACATATGGATCCACCAGTGTCATTGCGTGTGTGTACTTTTCACAATCCACCTATGGATCCACCAGTGTCATTGCATGTGTGTTATTTTTACTAACAACAACTAGAGTCATTTCATGACTGTTCTTTTCACATACCATATATGGATCCACCAGTGTCATTGAAATGTGTGTTCCCTTCACAGACCACACATGGATCCACCAGTGTCATTACATGTGTGTTCATTTTACTAACAACAACTGGAGTCATTGCTTGTGTGTTCTTTTCACATACCACATATGGATCCACCAGTGTCATTGCATGTGTGCTCTTTTCACAATCCACCAAATTATCCACCAGTGTCATTGCATGTGTTTTGTTTTTACTAACAACAACCAGAGTCATTGCATGTGTGTTCTTTTCACATACCACATATGGATCCACCAGTGTCATTGCATGTGTGTTATTTTCACAATCCACCTATGGATCCACCAGTGTCATTGCATGTGTGCTTTTTTACTAACAACAACCAGAGTCAATTCATGTGTGTTCTTTTCACATACCACATATGGATCCACCAATGTCATTGCATGTGTGTTATTTTCACAATCCACCTATGGATCCACCAGTGTCATTGCATGTGTGCTTTTTTACTAACAACAACTAGAGTCATTTCATGTGTGTTCTTTTCACATACCACATATGGATCCAGCAGTGTCATTGAAATGTGTGTTCTCTTCAGAGACCACACATGGATCCACCAGTGTTATTGCATGTGTGTTCTTGTTACTAACAACAACCAGTGTTATTGAATGTGTGTTCTTTTCACATACCACATATGGATCCACCAGTGTCATTGCGTGTGTGTTCTTTTCACAATCCACCTATGGATCCACCAGTGTCATTGCATGTGTGTTCTTTTCACAATCCACCTATAGATCCACCAGTGTCATTGCATGTGTGTTCTTTTTACTAACAACAACTGGAGTCATTTCATGACTGCTCTTTTCACATACCACATATGGATCCACCAGTGTCATTGAAATGTGTGTTCTCTTCAAAGACCACACATGGATCCACCAGTGTCATTACATGTGTGTTGTTTTTACTAACAACAACTGGAGTCATTGCATGTGTTCTCTTTTCACATACCACATATGGAACAACCAGAGTCATTGCATGTGTGCTCTTTTCACAATCCATCTTTGGATCCACTTGTGTCATTGCATGTGTGTTCTTTTTACTAACAACAACCATAGTCATTGCATGTGTGTTCTTTTCACATACCACATATGGATCCACTAGTGTCATTACATGTGTGCTCTTTTTACTAACAACAACCAGAGTCATTGCATATGTGTTTTCTTCAGATACCACACATGGATCCACCAGTGTCATTCCATGTGTGTTGTTTTTACTAGCAATAACCAGAGTCATTGAAACGTGTGTTCTCTTCAGAGACCACCCATGGATTCACCAGTGTCATTGCATGTGTGTTCTTTTTATTAACAACAACCAGTGTCATTGCATGTGTGTTCTTTTCATAATCCACCTATGGGTCCACCAGTGTCATTGGATGTGTGCTTTTTTACTAACAACAACCAGAGTCATCTCATGTGTGTTCTTTTCACATACCACATATGGATCCACCAGTGTCATTGAAATGTGAGTTCTCTTCAGAGACCACACATGGATCCACCAGTGTTATTGCATGTGTGTTCTTGTTACTAACAACAACCAGAGTCATTGCATGTGTGTTCTTTTCACATACCACATATGGATCCACCAGTGTCATTGGATTAGTGTTCTTTTCACAATCCACCAGTGTCATGGCATGTGTGATATTTTTACTCACAACAACCAGAGTCATTTCAGGTGTGTTCTTTTCACATACCACATATGGATCCACCAGTGTCATTGCATGTGTGTTATTTTCACAATCCACCTATGGATCCACCAGTGTCATTGCATGTGTGCTTTTTTACTAAAAACAACTAGAGTCATTTCATGTGTGTTCTTTTCACATACCACATATGGATCCAGCAGTGTCATTGAAATGTGTGTTCTCTTCAGAGACCACACATGGATCCACCAGTGTTATTGCATGTGTGTTCTTGTTACTAACAACAACCAGAGTTATTGCATGTGTGTTCGTTTCACATACCACATATGGATCCACCAGTGTCATTGCGTGTGTGTTCTTTTCACAATCCACCTATGGATCCACCAGTGTCATGGCATGTGTGTTCTTTTTGCAAACAACAACTGGAGTCATTTCATGACTGTTCTTTTCACATACCACATATGGATCCACCAGTGTCATTGAAATATGTGTTCTCTTTAGAGACCACACATGGATCCACCAGTGTCATTACATGTGTGTTCTTTTTACTAACAACAACTAGAGTCATTGCATGTGTGTTCTTTTCACATACCACGTATGGATCCACCAGTGTCATTGCATGTGTGTTCTTTTCACAATCCACCTATGGATCCACCAGTGTCATTGCATGTGTGCTTTTTTACTAACAACAACCAGAGTCATTGCATGTGTGTTCTTTTCACATACCACGTATGGATCCACCAGTGTCATTGCATGTGTGTTCTTTTCATAATCCACCTATGGATCCACCAGTGTCATTGCATGTGTGCTTTTTTTACTAACAACAACCAGAGTCATTTCATGTGTGTTCTTTTCACATACCACATATGGATCCATCAGTGTCATTGCATGTGTGTTATTTTCACAATCCACCTATGGATCCACAAGTGTCATTGCATGTGTGCTTTTTTACTAACAACAACTAGAGTCATTTCATGTGTGTTCTTTTCACATACCACATATCGATCCACCAGTGTCACTGAAATGTGTGTTCTCTTCAGAGACCACACATGGATCCACCAGTGTTATTGCATGTGTGTTCTTGTTACTAACAACAACCAGAGTTATTGCATGTGTGTTCTTTTCACATACCACATATGGATCCACCAAAGGTCATTATGTGTGTACTTTTCACAATCCACCCATCGATCCACCAGTGTCATTGCATGTGTGTTATTTTTACTAACAACAACTAGAGTCATTTCATGACTGTTCTTTTCACATACCATATGGATCCACCAGTGTCATTGAAATGTGTGTTCCCTTCACAGACCACACATGGATCCACCAGTGTCATTACATGTGTGTTCTTTTTACTAACAACAACTGGAGTCATTGCAAGTGTGTTCTTTTCACATACCACATATGGATCCACCAGTGTCATTGCATGTGTGCTCTTTTCACAATCCACCAAATTATCCACCAGTGTCATTGCATGTGTTTTGTTTTTACTAACAACAACTAGAGTCATTGCATGTGTGTTCTTTTCACATACCACATATGGATCCACCAATGTCATTGCATGTGTGTTATTTTCACAATCCACCTATGGATCCACCAGTGTCATTGCATGTGTGCTTTTTTACTAACAACAACCAGAGTCATTTCATGTGTGTTCTTTTCACATACCACATATGGATCCACCAATGTCATTGCATGTGTGTTCTTTTCACAATCCACCTATGGATCCACCAGTGTCATTGCATGTGTGCTTTTTTTACTAACAACAACCAGAGTCATTTCATGTGTGTTCTTTTCACATACCACATATGGACACACAAGTGTCATTGAAATGTGTGTTCTCTTCAGAGACCACAGATGGATCCACTAGTGCTATTGCATGTGTGTTCTTGTTACTAACAACAACCAGAGTAATTGCTTGTGTGTTCTTTTCACATACCACATATGGATCTACCAGTCTCATTGCATGTCTGCTCTTTTCACAATCCACCTATGGATCCACCAGTGTCATTGCATGTGTGTTCTTTTTACTAACAACAACTGGAGTCATTTCATGACTGCTCTTTTCACATACCACATATGGATCCACCAGTGTCATTGAAATGTGTGTTCTTCAGAGACCACACATGGATCCACCAAAGTCATTACATGTGTGTTGTTTTTACTAACAACAACTGGAGTCATTGCATGTGTTCTCTTTTCACATACCACATATGGAACAACCAGAGTCATTGCATGTGTGCTCTTTTCACAATCCATCTATGGATCCACTTGTGTCATTGCATGTGTGTTCTTTTTACTAACAACAACCATAGTCATTGCATGTGTGTTCTTTTCACATACCACATATGGATCCACTAGTGTCATTACATGTGCTCTTTACTAACAACAACCAGAGTCATTGCATGTGTGTTCTCTTCAGATTCCACACATGGATCCACCAGTGTCATTCCATGTGTGTTGTTTTACTAGCAATAACTGTAGTCATTGAAACGCGTGTGTTCTTCAGAGACCACCCATGGATTCACCAGTGTCATTGCATGTGTGTTCTTTTTATTAACAACAACCAGTGTCATTGCATGTGTGTTCTTTTCATAATCCACCTATGGGTCCACCAGTGTCATTGGATGTGTGCTTTTTTACTAACAACAACCAGAGTCATCTCATGTGTGTTCTTTTCACATACCACATATGGATCCACCAGTGTCATTGAAATGTGAGTTCTATTCAGAGACAACACATGGATCCACCAGTTAGCATGTGTGTGTTCTTGTTACTAACAACAACCATAGTCATTGCATGTGTGTTCTTTTCACATACCACATATGGATCCACCAGTGTCATTGCATTAGTGTTCTTTTCACAATCCACCAGTGTCATGGCATGTGTGATTTTTTTACTAACAACAACCAGAGTCATTTCAGGTGTGTTCTTTTCACATACCACATATGGATCCACCAGTGTCATTGCATGTGTGTTATTTTCACAATCCACCTATGGATCCACCAGTGTCATTGCATGTGTGCTTTTTTACTAAAAACAACTAGAGTCATTTCATGTGTGTTCTTTTCACATACCACATATGGATCCATCAGTGTCATTGAAATGTGTGTTCTCTTCAGAGACCACACATGGATCCACCAGTGTAATTGCATGTGTATTCTTTTTACTAACAACAACTAGAGTCATTCCATGCGTGTTCTTTTCACATACCACATATGGATCCACCAATGTCAATGCATGTGTGTTCTTTTCACATTCCACCTATGGATCCACCAGTGCCATTGCATGTGTGTTCTTTTCACAATCCACCTATGGATCCACCAGTGTCATGGCATGTGTGTTCTTTTTGCAAACAACAACTGGAGTCATTTCATGACTGTTCTTTTCACATACCACATATGGATCCACCAGTGTCATTGAAATATGTGTTCTCTTTAGAGACCACACATGGATCCACCAGTGTCATTACATGTGTGTTCTTTTAACTAACAACAACTAGAGTCATTGCATGTTTGTTCTTTTCACATACCAGCTATGGATCCACCAGTGTCATTGCATGTGTGTTCTTTTCACAATCCACCTATGGATCCACCAGTGTCATTGCATGTGTGCTTTTTTTACTAACAACAACCAGAGTCATTTCAGGTGTGTTCTTTTCACATACCACATATGGATCCACCAGTGTCATTGCATGTGTGTTATTTTCACAATCCACCTATGGATCCACCAGTGTCATTGCATGTGTGCTTTTTTACTAAAACAACTAGAGTCATTTCATGTGTTCTTTTCACATACCACATATGGATCCAGCAGTGTCATTGAAATGTGTGTTCTCTTCAGAGACCACACATGGATCCACCAGTGTTATTGCATGTGTGTTCTTTTTACTAACAACAACCAGAGTCATTGCATGTGTGTTCTTTTCACATACCACATATGGAGCCACCAGTGTCATTATATGTGTGTTCTTTTCACAATCCACCTATGGATCCACCAGTGTCATTATATGTGTGTTCTTTTCACAATCCACCTATGGATCCACCAGTGTCATGGCATGTGTGTTCTTTTGCAACAACAACTAGAGTCATTTCATGACTGTTCTTTTCACATACCACATATGGATCCACCAGTGTCATTGAAATATGTGTTCTTTAGAGACCACACATGGATCCACCAGTGTCATTACATGTGTGTTCTTTTTACTAACAACAACTAGAGTCATTGCATGTGTGTTCTTTTCACATACCACGTATGGATCCACCAGTGTCATTGCATGTGTGTTCTTTTCACAATCCACCTATGGATCCACCAGTGTCATTGCATGTGTGCTTTTTTACTAACAACAACCAGAGTCATTGCATGTGTGTTCTTTTCACATACCACGTATGGATCCACCAGTGTCATTGCATGTGTGTTCTTTTCATAATCCACCTATGGATCCACCAGTGTCATTGCATGTGTGCTTTTTTTACTAACAACAACCAGAGTCATTTCATGTGTGTTCTTTTCACATACCACATATGGATCCATCAGTGTCATTGCATGTGTGTTATTTTCACAATCCACCTATGGATCCACAAGTGTCATTGCATGTGTGCTTTTTTACTAACAACAACTAGAGTCATTTCATGTGTGTTCTTTTCACATACCACATATCGATCCACCAGTGTCACTGAAATGTGTGTTCTCTTCAGAGACCACACATGGATCCACCAGTGTTATTGCATGTGTGTTCTTGTTACTAACAACAACCAGAGTTATTGCATGTGTGTTCTTTTCACATACCACATATGGATCCACTAGTGTCATTGCGTGTGTGTACTTTTCACAATCCACCTATCGATCCACCAGTGTCATTGCATGTGTGTTATTTTTACTAACAACAACTAGAGTCATTTCATGACTGTTCTTTTCACATACCATATATGGATCCACCAGTGTCATTGAAATGTGTGTTCCCTTCACAGACCACACATGGATCCACCAGTGTCATTACATGTGTGTTCTTTTTACTAACAACAACTGGAGTCATTGCAAGTGTGTTCTTTTCACATACCACATATGGATCCACCAGTGTCATTGCATGTGTGCTCTTTTCACAATCCACCAAATTATCCACCAGTGTCATTGCATGTGTTTTGTTTTTACTAACAACAACTAGAGTCATTGCATGTGTGTTCTTTTCACATACCACATATGGATCCACCAGTGTCATTGCATGTGTGTTATTTTCACAATCCACCTATGGATCCACCAGTGTCATTGCATGTGTGCTTTTTTTACTAACAACAACCAGAGTCATTTCATGTGTGTTCTTTTCACATACCACATATGGATCCACCAATGTCATTGCATGTGTGTTATTTTCACAATCCACCTATGGATCCACCAGTGTCATTGCATGTGTGCTTTTTTACTAACAACAACTAGAATCATTTCATGTGTGTTCTTTTCACATACCACATATGGATCCAGCAGTGTCATTGAAATGTGTGTTCTCTTCAGAGACCACACATGGATCCACCAGTGTTATTGCATGTGTGTTCTTGTTACTAACAACAACCAGAGTTATTGAATGTGTGTTCTTTTCACATACCACATATGGATCCACCAGTGTCATTGCGTGTGTGTTCTTTTCACAATCCACCTATGGATCCACCAGTGTCATTGCATGTGTGTTCTTTTTACTAACAACAACTGGAGTCATTTCATGACTGCTCTTTTCACATACCACATATGGATCCACCAGTGTCATTGAAATGTGTGTTCTCTTCAGAGACCACACATGGATCCACCAGTGTCATTACATGTGTGTTGTTTTTACTAACAACAACTGGAGTCATTGCATGTGTTCTCTTTTCACATACCACATATGGAACAACCAGAGTCATTGCATGTGTGCTCTTTTCACAATCCATCTATGGATCCACTTGTGTCATTGCATGTGTGTTCTTTTTACTAACAACAACCATAGTCATTGCATGTGTGTTCTTTTCACATACCACATATGGATCCACTAGTGTCATTACATGTGTGCTCTTTTTACTAACAACAACCAGAGTCATTGCATGTGTGTTTTCTTCAGATACCACACATGGATCCACCAGTGTCATTCCATGTGTGTTGTTTTTACTAGCAATAACCAGAGTCATTGAAACGTGTGTTCTCTTCAGAGACCACCCATGGATTCACCAGTGTCATTGCATGTGTGTTCTTTTTATTAACAACAACCAGTGTCATTGCATGTGTGTTCTTTTCATAATCCACCTATGGGTCCACCAGTGTCATTGGATGTGTGCTTTTTTACTAACAACAACCAGAGTCATCTCATGTGTGTTCTTTTCACATACCACATATGGATCCACCAGTGTCATTGAAATGTGAGTTCTCTTCAGAGACCACACATGGATCCACCAGTGTTATTGCATGTGTGTTCTTGTTACTAACAACAACCAGAGTCATTGCATGTGTGTTCTTTTCACATACCACATATGGATCCACCAGTGTCATTGCATTAGTGTTCTTTTCACAATCCACCAGTGTCATGGCATGTGTGATTTTTTTACTAACAACAACCAGAGTCATTTCAGGTGTGTTCTTTTCACATACCACATATGGATCCACCAGTGTCATTGCATGTGTGTTATTTTCACAATCCACCTATGGATCCACCAGTGTCATTGCATGTGTGCTTTTTTACTAAAAACAACTAGAGTAATTTCATGTGTGTTCTTTTCACATACCACATATGGATCCATCAGTGTCATTGAAATGTGTGTTCTCTTCAGAGACCACACATGGATCCACCAGTGTTATTGCATGTGTGTTCTTGTTACTAACAACAACCAGAGTTATTGCATGTGTGTTCTTTTCACATACCACATATGGATCCACCAGTGTCATTGCGTGTGTGTTCTTTTCACAATCCACCTATGGATCCACCAGTGTCATTGCGTGTGTGTTCTTTTCACAATCCACCTATGGATCCACCAGTGTCATGGCATGTGTGTTCTTTTTGCAAACAACAACTGGAGTCATTTCATGACTGTTCTTTTCACATACCACATATGGATCCACCAGTGTCATTGAAATATGTGTTCTCTTTAGAGACCACACATGGATCCACCAGTGTCATTACATGTGTGTTCTTTTTACTAACAACAACTAGAGTCATTGCATGTGTGTTCTTTTCACATACCACGTATGGATCCACCAGTGTCATTGCATGTGTGTTCTTTTCACAATCCACCTATGGATCCACCAGTGTCATTGCATGTGTGCTTTTTTTACTAACAACAACCAGAGTCATTTCAGGTGTGTTCTTTTCACATACCACATATGGATCCACCAGTGTCATTGCATGTGTGTTATTTTCACAATCCACCTATGGATCCACCAGTGTCATTGCATTTGTGCTTTTTTACTAAAAACAACTAGAGTCATTTCATGTGTGTTCTTTTCACATACCACATATGGATCCAGCAGTGTCATTGAAATGTGTGTTCTCTTCAGAGACCACACATGGATCCACCAGTGTTATTGCATGTGTGTTCTTATTACTAACAACAACCAGAGTTATTGCATGTGTGTTCTTTTCACATACCACATATGGATCCACCAGTGTCATTGCGTGTGTGTTCTTTTCACAATCCACCTATGGATCCACCAGTGTCATTGCATGTGTGTTCTTTTTACTAACAACAACTGGAGTCATTTCATGACTGCTCTTTTCACATACCACATATGGATCCACCAGTGTCATTGAAATGTGTTCTTCTTCAGAGACCACACATGGATCCACCAGTGTCATTACATGTGTTGTTTTTTACTAACAACAACTGGAGTCATTGCATGTGTGTTCTTTTCACATACCACATATGGAACAACCAGAGTCACTGCATGTGTGCTCTTTTCACAATCCATCTATGGATCCACTAGTCTCATTGCATGTGTGTTCTTTTTACTAACAACAACCATAGTCATTGCATGTGTGTTCTTTTCACATACCACATATGGATCCACTAGTGTCATTACATGTGTGCTCTTTTTACTAACAACAACCAGAGTCATTGCATGTGTGTTTTCTTCAGATACCACACATGGATCCACCAGTGTCATTCCATGTGTGTTGTTTTTACTAGCAATAACCAGAGTCATTGAAACGTGTGTTCTCTTCAGAGACCACCCATGGATTCACCAGTGTCATTGCATGTGTGTTCTTTTTAATAAAAACAACTAGTGTCATTGCATGTGTGTTCTTTTCATAATCAACCTATGGGTCTACCAGTGTCATTGCATGTGTGCTTTTTTACTAATAACAACCAGAGTCAACTCATGTGTGTTCTTTTCACATACCACATATGGATCCACCAGTGTCATTGAAATGTGTGTTCTCTTCAAAGACCACACATGGATCCACTAGTGTTATTGCATGTGTGTTCTTGTTACTAACAACAACCAGAGTCATTGCATGTGTGTTCTTTTCACATACCACATATGGATCCACCAGTGTCATTGCATTAGTGTTCTTTTCACAATCCACCAGTGTCATGGCATGTGTGATTTTTTTACTAACAACAACCAGAGTCATTTCAAGTGTGTTCTTTTCACATACCTCATATGGATCCACCAGTGTCATTGAAATGTGTGTTCTCTTCAGAGACCACACATGCATCCACCAGTGTTATTGCATGTGTGTTCTTGTTACTAACAACAACCAGAGTCATTGCTTGTGTGTTCTTTTCACATTCCACATATGGATCCACCAGTGTCATTGCATGTGTGTTCTTTTCACAATCCACCTATGGATCCACCAGTGTCATTGCATGTGTGTTCTTTTTACTAACAACAACTGGAGTCATTTCATGACTATTCTTTTCACATACCACATATGGATCCACTAGTGTCATTGAAATGTGTGTTCCCTTCAGAGACCACACATGGATCCACCAGTGCCATTGCATGTGTGTTCTTTTTACTAACAACAACTGGAGTCATTGCATGTGTGTTCTTTTCACATACCACATATGGATCCACCAGAGTCATTGCATGTGTGCTCTTTTCACAATCCACCTATGGATCCACCAGTGTCATTGCATGTGTGTTCTTTTTACTAACAACAACCAGAGTCATTGAAATCTGTGTTCTTTTCACATACCACATATGGTTCCACTAGTGTCATTGCATGTGTGTTCTTTTCACAATCCACCTATGGATCCACCAGTGTCAATGCCTGTGTGCTTTTTTACTAACAACAACTAGAGTCATTTCATGTGTGTTCTTTTCACATACCACATATGGATCCACCAGAGTCATTGCATGTGTGCTCTTTTCACAATCCACCTATGGATCCACCAGTGTCATTGCATGTGTGTTCTTTTTACTAACAACAACCAGAGTCATTGAAATGTGCGTTCTTTTCACATACCACATATGGTTCCACCAGTGTCATTGCATGTGTGTTCTTTTCATAATCCACCTATGGATCCACCAGTGTCATTGCATGTGTGTTTTCTTCAGAGACCACACATGGATCCACCAGTGTCATTGCATGTGTGTTCTTTTTACTACCAACAACTAGAGTCATTGAAATGTGTGTTCTTTTCACATACCACATATGGATCCACTAGTGTCATTTCATGTGTGTTCTTTTCACAATCCACCTATGGATCCACCAGTGTCATTGCATGTGTGTTCTTATACTAACAACAACTGGAGTCATTTCATGACTGTTCTTTTCACATACCACATATGGATCCACCTGTGTCATTACATGTGTGTTCTTTTAAACTAACAACAACCATAGTCATTGCATGTGTGTTCTTTTCACATACCACATATGGATCCACTAGTGTTATTACATGTGTGCTCTTTTTACTAACAACGACCGGAGTCATTGCATGTGTGTTCTCTTCAGAAACCACACATGGATCCACCAGTGTCATTGCATGTGTGTTGTTTTTACTAACAATAACCAGATTCATTGAAATGTGTGTTCTCTTCAGAGACCACACATGGATCCACCAGTGTCATTGCATGTGTGTTCTTTTTAATAACAACAACCAGTGTCATTGCATGTGTGTTATTTTCACAATCCACCTATGGATCCACCAGTCTCATTGCATGTGTGCTTTTTTTACTAACAACCAGAGTCATCTCATGTGTGTTCTTTTCACATACCACATATGGATCCACCAGTGTCATTGAAATGTGTGTTCTCTTCAAAGACCACACATGGAGCCACCGGTGTTATTGCATGTGTGTTCTTGTTACTAACAACAACCAGAGTCATTGCATGTGTGTTATTTTCACATACCACATATGGATCCACCAGTGTCGTTGCATTAGTGTTCTTTTCACAATCCACCTATGGATCCACCAGTGTCATGGCATGTGTGATTTTTTTACTAACAACAACCAGAGTCATTTCAGGTGTGTTCTTTTCACATACCACATATGGATCCACCAGTGTCATTGAACTGTGTGTTCTCTTTAGAGACCACACATAGATCCACCAGTGATATTGCATGTGTGTTCTTGTTACTAACAACAACCAGATTCATTGCCCTTGTTTTCTTTTCACATACCACATTTGGATCCATGAGTGTCATTGCATGTGTGTTCTTTAAACAATCCACCTATGGATCCACCAGTGTCATTGCATGTGTGTTCTTTTTACTAACAACAACTGGAGTCAGTTCATGACTGTTCTTTTCACATACCACATATGGATCCACTAGTGTCATTGAAATGTGTGTTCCCTTCAGAGACCACACATGGATCCACCAGTGTCATTGCATGTGTGTTCTTTTTTACTAACAACAACTGGAGTCATTGCATGTGTGTTATTTTCACATACCACATATGGATCCACCAGAGTCATTGCATGTGTGCTCTTTTCACAATCCACCTATGGATCCACCAGTGTCATTGCCTGTGTGTTCTTTTTACTAACAACAACCAGAGTCAATTAAATGTGTGTTTTTTTCACATACCACATATGGTTCCACCAGTGTCATTGCATGTGTGTTCTTTTCACAATAAACCTATGGATCCACCAGTGTCATTGCATGTGTTCTCTTTTTACTAACAACAACTAGAGTCATTGCATGTGTGTTTTCTTCAGAGACCACACATGGATCCACCAGTGTCATTGCATGTGTGTTCTTTTTACTACCAACAACTGGAGTCATTGAAATGTGTATTCTTTTCACATACCACATATGGAGCCACCAGTGTCATTGCATGTGTGTTCTTTTCACAATCCACCTATGGATGCACTAGTTTCATTGCATGTCTGCTCTTTTACTAACAACAACCAGAGTCATTGCATGTGTGTTCTTTTTACTCACAACAATCAGAGTCATTGAAATGTGTGTTCTCTTCAGAGACCACACATGGATCCACCAGTGTCATTGCATGTGTGTTCTTTTTACTAACAACAACCAGTGTCATTGCATGTGTGTTCTTTTCACAATCCACCTATGGATCCACCAGTGTCATTGTATGTGTGCTTTTTTTACTAACAACAACCAGAGTCATTTCATGTGTGTTCTTTTCACATACCACATATGGATCCACCGGTGTCATTGAAATGTGTGTTCTCTTCAGAGACCACACATGGATCCACCAGCGTTATTGCATGTGTGTTCTTGTTACTAACAACAACTAGAGTCGTTGCATGTGTGTTCTTTTCACATACCACAAATGGATCCACCAGTGTCATTGCATGTGTGTTCTTTTCACCATCCACCTGTGGATCCACCAGTGTCATTGCATGTGTATTCTTTTTACTAACAACAATTGGAGTCATTTCATGACTGTTCTTTTCACATACCACATATGGATCCACTAGTGTCATTGAAATGTGTGTTCCCTTCAGAGACCACACATGGATCCACCAGTGTCATTGCATGTGTGTTCTTTTTTACTAACAACAACTGGAGTCATTGCACGTGTGTTCTTTTCACATACCACATATGGATCCACCAGAGTCATTGCATGTGTGCTCTTTTCACAATCCACCTATGGATCCACCAGTGTCATTGCATGTGTGTTCTTCTTACTAACAACAACCAGAGTCATTTAAATGTGTGTTCTTTTCACATACCACATATGGTTCCACCAGTGTCATTGCATGTATGTTCTTTTCACAATCAACCTATGGATCCACCAGTGTCATTGCATGTGTGTTCTTTTTACTAACAACAACCATAGTCATTGCATGTGTGTTCTTTTCACATACCACATATGGATCCACTATTGTCATTACATGTGTGCTCTTTTTACTAACAACGACCAGAGTCATTGCGTGTGTGTTCTCTTCAGAAACCACACATGGATCCACCAGTGTCATTGAATGTGTGTTGTTTTTACTAACAATAACCAGAGTCATTGAAATGTGTGTTCTATTTAGAGACCACACATGGATCCACCAGTGTCATTGCATGTGTGTTCTTTTTAATAACAACAACCAGTGTCATTGCATGTGTGTTCTTTTTAATAACAACAACCAGTGTCATTGCATGTGTGTTATTTTCACAATCCACCTATGGATCCACCAGTCTCATTGCATGTGTGCTTTTTTTACTAACAACCAGAGTCATCTCATGTGTGTTCTTTTCACATACCACATATGGATCCACCAGTGTCATTGAAATGTGTGTTCTCTTCAAAGACCACACATGGAGCCACCGGTGTTATTGCATGTGTGTTCTTGTTACTAACAACAACCAGAGTCATTGCATGTGTGTTATTTTCACATACCACATATGGATCCACCAGTGTCGTTGCATTAGTGTTCTTTTCACAATCCACCTATGGATCCACCAGTGTCATGGCATGTGTGATTTTTTTACTAACAACAACCAGAGTCATTTCAGGTGTGTTCTTTTCACATACCACATATGGATCCACCAGTGTCATTGAACTGTGTGTTCTCTTTAGAGACCACACATAGATCCACCAGTGATATTGCATGTGTGTTCTTGTTACTAACAACAACCAGATTCATTGCCCTTGTTTTCTTTTCACATACCACATTTGGATCCATGAGTGTCATTGCATGTGTGTTCTTTAAACAATCCACCTATGGATCCACCAGTGTCATTGCATGTGTGTTCTTTTTACTAACAACAACTGGAGTCATTTCATGACTGTTCTTTTCACATACCACATATGGATCCACTAGTGTCATTGAAATGTGTGTTCCCTTCAGAGACCACAGATTGATCCACCAGTGTCATTGCATGTGTGTTCTTTTTACTAACAACAACTGGAGTCATTGCATGTGTGTTATTTTCACATACCACATATGGATCCACCAGAGTCATTGCATGTGTGCTCTTTTCACAATCCACCTATGGATCCACCAGTGTCATTGCCTGTGTGTTCTTTTTACTAACAACAACCAGAGTCAATTAAATGTGTGTTTTTTTCACATACCACATATGGTTCCACCAGTGTCATTGCATGTGTGTTCTTTTCACAATAAACCTATGGATCCACCAGTGTCATTGCATGTGTTCTCTTTTTACTAACAACAACTAGAGTCATTGCATGTGTGTTTTCTTCAGAGACCACACATGGATCCACCAGTGTCATTGCATGTGTGTTCTTTTTACTACCAACAACTGGAGTCATTGAAATGTGTATTCTTTTCACATACCACATATGGAGCCACCAGTGTCATTGCATGTGTGTTCTTTTCACAATCCACCTATGGATGCACTAGTTTCATTGCATGTCTGCTCTTTTACTAACAACAACCAGAGTCATTGCATGTGTGTTCTTTTTACTCACAACAATCAGAGTCATTGAAATGTGTGTTCTCTTCAGAGACCACACATGGATCCACCAGTGTCATTGCATGTGTGTTCTTTTTACTAACAACAACCAGTGTCATTGCATGTGTGTTCTTTTCACAATCCACCTATGGATCCACCAGTGTCATTGTATGTGTGCTTTTTTTACTAACAACAACCAGAGTCATTTCATGTGTGTTCTTTTCACATACCACATATGGATCCACCGTGTCATTGAAATGTGTGTTCTCTTCAGAGACCACACATGGATCCACCAGCGTTATTGCATGTGTGTTCTTGTTACTAACAACAACTAGAGTCGTTGCATGTGTGTTCTTTTCACATACCACAAATGGATCCACCAGTGTCATTGCATGTGTGTTCTTTTCACCATCCACCTGTGGATCCACCAGTGTCATTGCATGTGTATTCTTTTTACTAACAACAATTGGAGTCATTTCATGACTGTTCTTTTCACATACCACATATGGATCCACTAGTGTCATTGAAATGTGTGTTCCCTTCAGAGACCACACATGGATCCACCAGTGTCATTGCATGTGTGTTCTTTTTTACTAACAACAACTGGAGTCATTGCACGTGTGTTCTTTTCACATACCACATATGGATCCACCAGAGTCATTGCATGTGTGCTCTTTTCACAATCCACCTATGGATCCACCAGTGTCATTGCATGTGTGTTCTTCTTACTAACAACAACCAGAGTCATTTAAATGTGTGTTCTTTTCACATACCACATATGGTTCCACCAGTGTCATTGCATGTATGTTCTTTTCACAATCAACCTATGGATCCACCAGTGTCATTGCATGTGTGTTCTTTTTACTAACAACAACCATAGTCATTGCATGTGTGTTCTTTTCACATACCACATATGGATCCACTATTGTCATTACATGTGTGCTCTTTTTACTAACAACGACCAGAGTCATTGCGTGTGTGTTCTCTTCAGAAACCACACATGGATCCACCAGTGTCATTGAATGTGTGTTGTTTTTACTAACAATAACCAGAGTCATTGAAATGTGTGTTCTATTTAGAGACCACACATGGATCCACCAGTGTCATTGCATGTGTGTTCTTTTTAATAACAACAACCAGTGTCATTGCATGTGTGTTCTTTTCATAATCCACCTATGGATGCACCAGTCTCATTGCATGTGTGCTTTTTTTACTAACAACAACCAGAGTCATCTCATGTGTGTTCTTTTCACCTACCACATATGGATCCACCAGTGTCATTGAAATGTGTGTTCTCTTCAAAGACCACACATGGAGCCACCAGTGTTATTGCATGTGTGTTCTTGTTACTAACAACAACCAGAGTCATTGCATGTGTGTTCTTTTCACATACCACATATGGATCCACCAGCGTCATTGCATTAGTGTTCTTTTCACAATCCACCTATGGATCCACCAGTGTCATGGCATGTGTGATTTTTTTACTAACAACAACCAGAGTCATTTCAGGTGTGTTCTTTTCACATACCACATATGGATCCACCAGTGTCATTGAAATGTGTGTTCTCTTTAGAGACCACACATAGATCCACCAGTGTTATTGCATGTGTGTTCTTGTTACTAACAACAACCAGATTCATTGCCCTTGTGTTCTTTTCACATACCACATTTGGATCCACCAGTGTCATTGCATGTGTGTTCTTTTCACAATCCACCTATGGATCCACCAGTGTCATTGCATGTGTGTTCTTTTTACTAACAACAACTGGAGTCATTTCATGACTGTTCTTTTCACATACCACATATGGATCCACTAGTGTCATTGAAATGTGTGTTCCCTTCAGAGACCACACATGGATCCACCAGTGTCATTGCATGTGTGTTCTTTTTTACTAACAACAACTGGAGTCATTGCATGTGTGTTCTTTTCACATACCACATATGGATTCACCAGAGTCATTGCATGTGTGCTCTTTTCACAATCCACCTATGGATCCACCAGTGTCATTGCATGTGTGTTCTTTTTACTAACAACAACCAGAGTCATTGAAATGTGTGTTCTTTTCACATACCACATATGGTTCCACCAGTGTCATTGCATGTGTGTTCTTTTCACAATCAACCTATGGATCCACTAGTGTCATTGCATGTGTGTTCTTTTTACTAACAACAACCATAGTCATTGCATGTGTGTTATTTTCATATACCACATATGGATCCACTAGTGTCATTACATGTGTGCTCTTTTTACTAACAACGACCAGAGTCATTGCGTGTGTGTTCTCTTCAGAAACCACCCATGGATCCACCATTGTCATTGCATGTGTGTTGTTTTTACTAACAATAACCATAGTCATTGAAATGTGTGTTCTCTTTAGAGACCACACATGGATCCACCAGTGTCATTGCATGTGTGTTCTTTTTAATAACAACAACCAGTGTCATGGCATGTGTGTTCTTTTCACAATCCACCTATGGATGCACCAGTCTCATTGCATGTGTGCTTTTTTACTAACAACAACCAGAGTCATCTCATGTGTGTTCTTTTCACCTACCACATATGGATCCACCAGTGTCATTGAAATGTGTGTTCTCTTCAAAGACCACACATGGAGCCACCAGTGTTATTGCATGTGTGTTCTTGTTACTAACAACAACCAGAGTCATTGCATGTGTGTTCTTTTCACATACCACATATGGATCCACCAGCGTCATTGCATTAGTGTTCTTTTCACAATCCACCTATGGATCCACCAGTGTCATGGCATGTGTGATTTTTTTACTAACAACAACCAGAGTCATTTCAGGTGTGTTCTTTTCACATACCACATATGGATCCACCAGTGTCATTGAAATGTGTGTTCTCTTTAGAGACCACACATAGATCCACCAGTGTTATTGCATGTGTGTTCTTGTTACTAACAACAACCAGATTCATTGCCCTTGTGTTCTTTTCACATACCACATTTGGATCCACCAGTGTCATTGCATGTGTGTTCTTTTCACAATCCACCTATGGATCCACCAGTGTCATTGCATGTGTGTTCTTTTTACTAACAACAACTGGAGTCATTTCATGACTGTTCTTTTCACATACCACATATGGATCCACTAGTGTCATTGAAATGTGTGTTCCCTTCAGAGACCACACATGGATCCACCAGTGTCATTGCATGTGTGTTCTTTTTACTAACAACAACTGGAGTCATTGCATGTGTGTTCTTTTCACATACCACATATGGATTCACCAGAGTCATTGCATGTGTGCTCTTTTCACAATCCACCTATGGATCCACCAGTGTCATTGCATGTGTGTTCTTTTTACTAACAACAACCAGAGTCATTGAAATGTGTGTTCTTTTCACATACCACATATGGTTCCACCAGTGTCATTGCATGTGTGTTCTTTTCACAATCAACCTATGGATCCACTAGTGTCATTGCATGTGTGTTCTTTTTACTAACAACAACCATAGTCATTGCATGTGTGTTATTTTCATATACCACATATGGATCCACTAGTGTCATTACATGTGTGCTCTTTTTACTAACAACGACCAGAGTCATTGCGTGTGTGTTCTCTTCAGAAACCACCCATGGATCCACCATTGTCATTGCATGTGTGTTGTTTTTACTAACAATAACCATAGTCATTGAAATGTGTGTTCTCTTTAGAGACCACACATGGATCCACCAGTGTCATTGCATGTGTGTTCTTTTTAATAACAACAACCAGTGTCATGGCATGTGTGTTCTTTTCACAATCCACCTATGGATGCACCAGTCTCATTGCATGTGTGCTTTTTTACTAACAACAACCAGAGTCATCTCATGTGTGTTCTTTTCACCTACCACATATGGATCCACCAGTGTCATTGAAATGTGTGTTCTCTTCAAAGACCACACATGTTGCCACCAGTGTTATTGCATGTGTGTTCTTGTTACTAACAACAACCAGAGTCATTGCGTGTGTGTTCTTTTCACATACCACATATGGATCCACCAGTGTCATTGCATTACTGTTCTTTTCACAATCCACCTATGGATCCACCAGTGTCATGGCATGTGTGATTTTTTTACTAACAACAAGCAGAGTCATTTCAGGTGTGTTCTTTTCACATACCACATATGGATCCACCAGTTTCATTGCATGTGTGTTCTTGTTACTAACAACAACCAGAGTCATTGCCCTTGTGTTCTTTTCACATACCACATATGGATCCACGAGTGTCATTGCATGTGTGTTCTTTTCACAATCCACCTATGGATCCACCAGTGTCATTGCATGTGTGTTCTTTTTACTAACAACAACTGGAGTCATTTCATGACTGTTCTTTTCACATACCACATATGGATCCACTAGTGTCATTGAAATGTGTGTTCCCTTCAGAGACGACACATGGATCCACCAGTGTCATTGCATGTGTGTTCTTTTTTCCTAACAACAACTGGAGTCATTGCATGTGTGTTCTTTTCACATACCACATATGGATCCACTAGAGTCATTGCATGTGTGCTCTTTTCACATTCCACCTATGGATCCACCAGTGTCATTGCATGTGTGTTCTTTTTACTAACAACCAGAGTCATTGAAATGTGTGTTCTTTTCACATACCACATATGGTTCCAGCAGTGTCATTGCATGTGTGTTCTTTTCACAATCAACCTATGGATCCACCAGTGTCATTGCATGTCTTCTCTTTTTACTAACAACAACTAGAGTCATTGCACGTGTGTTTTCTTCAGAGACCACACATGGATCCACCAGTGTCATTGCATGTGTGTTCTTTTTACTACCAACAACTAGAGTCATTGAAATGTGTGTTCTTTTCACATACCACATATGGATCCACCAGTGTCATTGCATGTGTGTTCTTTTCACAATCCACCTATGGATGCACCAGTGTCATTGCATGTCTGCTCTTTTTACTAACAACAACCAGAGTCATTGCATGTGTGTTCTTTTTACTAACAACAATCAAAGTCATTGAAATGTGTGTTCTCTTCAGAGACCACACATGGATCCACCAGTGTCATTGCATGTGTGTTCTTTTTACTAAGAACAACCAGTGTCATTGCATGTGTGTTCTTTTCACAATCCACCTATGGATCCACAAGTGTCATTGCATGTGTGCTTTTTTTACTAACAACAACCAGAGTCATTTCATGTGTGTTCTTTTCACATACCACATATGGATCCACCGGTGTCATTGAAATGTGTGTTCTCTTCAGAGACCACACATGGATCCACCAGCGTTATTGCATGTGTGTTCTTGTTACTAACAACAACCAGAGTCGTTGCATGTGTGTTCTTTTCACATACCACATATGGATCCACCAGTGTCATTGCATGTGTGTTCTTTTCACCATCCACCTGTGGATCCACCAGTGTCATTGCATGTGTGTTCTTTTTACTAACAACAACTGGAGTCATTTCATGACTGTTCTTTTCACATACCACATATGGATCCACTAGTGTCATTGAAATGTGTGTTCCCTTCAGAGACCACACATGGATCCACCAGTGTCATTGTATGTGTGTTCTTTTTTACTAACAACAACTAGAGTCATTTCATGTGTGTTCTTTTCACATACCACATATGGATCCACCAGAGTCATTGCATGTGTGCTCTTTTCACAATCCACCTATGGATCCACCAGTGTCATTGCATGTGTGTTCTTTTTACTAACAACAACCGGAGTCATTGAAATGTGTGTTCTTTTCACATACCACATATGGTTCCACCAGTGTCATTGCATGTGTGTTCTTTTCACAATCAACCTATGGATCCACCAGTGTCATTGCATGTCTTCTCTTTTTACTAACAACAACTAGAGTCATTGCATGTGTGTTTTCTTCAGAGACCACACATGGATCCACCAGTGTCATTGCATGTGTGTTCTTTTTACTACCAACAACTAGAGTCATTGAAATGTGTGTTCTTTTCACATACCACATATGGATCCACCAGTGTCATTGCATGTGTGTTCTTTTCACAATCCACCTATGGATGCACCAGTGTCATTGCATGTCTGCTCTTTTTACTAACAACAACCAGAGTCATTGCATGTGTGTTCTTTTTAATAACAACAATCAGAGTCATTGAAATGTGTGTTCTCTTCAGAGACCACACATGGATCCACCAGTGTCATTGCATGTGTGTTCTTTTTACTAACAACAACCAGTGTCATTGCATGTGTGTTCTTTTCACAATCCACCTATGGATCCACCAGTGTCATTGCATGTGTGCTTTTTTTACTAACAACAACCAGAGTCATTTCATGTGTGTTCTTTTCACATACCAAATATGGATCCACCGGTGTCATTGAAATGTGTGTTCTCTTCAGAGACCACACATGGATCCACCATCGTTATTACATGTGTGTTCTTGTTACTAACAACAACCAGAGTCGTTGCATGTGTGTTCTTTTCACATACCACATATGGATCCACCAGTGTCATTGCATGTGTGTTCTTTTTACTAACAACAACTGGAGTCATTTCATGACTGTTCTTTTCACATACCACATATGGATCCACTAGTGTCATTGAAATGTGTGTTCCCTTCAGAGACCACACATGGATCCACCAGTGTCATTGTATGTGTGTTCTTTTTTACTAACAACAACTAGAGTCATTGCATGTGTGTTCTTTTCACATACCACATATGGATCCACCAGAGTCATTGCATGTGTGCTCTTTTCACAATCCACCTATTGATCCACCAGTGTCATTGCATGTGTGTTCTTTTTACTAACAACAACCGGAGTCATTGAAATGTGTGTTCTTTTCACATACCACATATGGTTCCACCAGTGTCATTGCATGTGTGTTCTTTTCACAATCCACCTATGGATCCACCAGTGTCATTGCATGTGTGCTCTTTTTACTAACAACAACCAGAGTCATTTCATGTGTGTTTTCTTTAGAGACCACACATGGATCCACTAGTGTCATTGCATGTGTGTTCTTTTTACTACTAACTACTAGAGTCATTGAAATGTGTGTTCTTTTCACATACCACATATGGATCCACCAGTCTCATTGCATGTGTGTTCTTTTCACAATCCACCTATGGATCCACTAATGTCATTGCATGTCTGCTCTTTTTACTAACAACAACCAGAGTCATTGCATGTGTATTCTTTTTACTAACAACAATCAGAGTCATTGAAATGTGTGTTCTCTTCAGAGACCACACATGGATCCACCAGTGTCATTGCATGTGTGTTCTTTTTACTAACATCAACAAGTGTCATTGCATGTGTGTTCTTTTCACAATCCACCTATGGATCCACCAGTGTCATTGCATGTGTGCTTTTTTTACTAACAACAACCAGAGTGATTTCATGTGTGTTCTTTTCACATACCACATATGGATCCACCAGTGTCATTGAAATGTGTGTTCTATTCAGAGACACAACATGGATCCACCAACGTTATTGCATGTGTGTTCTTGTTACTAACAACAACCAGAGTCGTTGCATGTGTGTTCTTTTCACATACTAAATATGGATCCACCAGTGTCATTGCATGTGTGTTCTTTTCACAATCCACCTATGGATCCACCAGTGTCATTGCATGTGTGTGCTTTTTACTAACAACAACTGGAGTCATTTCATGACTGTTCTTTTCACATACCACATATGGATCCACCAGTGTCATTGAAATGTGTGTTCTCTTCAGAGACCACACATGAATCCACCAGTGTCATTACATGTGTGTTCTTTTTACTAACAACAACTTGAGTCGTTGGAAGTGTGTTATTTTCACATACCACATATGGATCCACAAGTGTCATTGCATGTGTGCTCTTTTCACAATCCACCTAAGGATGCACCAGTGTCATTGCATGTGTGTTCTTTTTACTAACAACAACTAGAGTCATTGCATGTGTGTTCTTTTCACATACCACATATGGATCCACCAATGTCATTGCATGTGTGTTCTTTTCACAATCCACCTATGGATCCACCAGTGCCATTGCACGTGTGCTTTTTTACTAACAACAACCAGAGTCATTTCATGTGTCTTCTTTTCTCATACCACATATGGATCCACAAGTGTCATTGCATGTGTGTTCTTTTCACAATCCACCTATGGATCCACCAGTGTCATTGCATGTGTGCTTTTTTTACTAACAACAACCAGAGTCATTTCATGTGTGTTCTTTTCACATACCACATATGGATCCACCAGTGTCCTTGAAATGTGTATTCTCTTCAGAGACTACACATGGATCCACCAGTGTTATTGCATGTGTTTTGTTGTTACTAACAACAACCAGAGTTATTGCATGTTGTTCTTTTCACAATCCACCTATGGATCCACCAGTGTCTTTGCATGTGTGTTCTTTTTACTAACAACAACTAGAGTCATTTCGTGACTGTTCTTTTCACATACCACATCTGGATCCACCAGTGTCATTGAAATGTGTGTTCTTTTCAGAGACCACACATGGATCCACCAGTGTTATTACATGTGTTTTATTTTTACTAACAACAACTAGAGTTATTGCATGTGTGTTCTTTTCACATACAACATATGGAACAACCAGAGTCATTGCATGTGTGCTCTTTTCACAATCCATCTATGGATCCACCAGTGTCATTGCATGTGTGTTATTTTTACTAACAACAACCAGAATCATTGTATGTGTGTTCTTTTCACATACCACATATGGATCCACCAGTGTCATTGCATGTGTGCTCTTTTTACTAACAACAACCAGAGTCATTGCATGTGTGTTCTCTTTAGAGACCACACATGGATCCACCAGTGTCATTGCACGTGTGTTGTTTTACTAACAACAACCAGAGTCATTGAAATGTGTGTTCTCTTCAGAGACCACACACGGATCCACCAGTGTCATTGCATGTGTGTTCTTTTTAATAACAACAACCAGTGTCATTGCATGTGTGTTCTTTTCACAATCCACCTATGGATCCACCAGTGTCATTGCATGTGTGCTCTTTTTACTAACAACAACCAGAGTCATTTTATTTGTGTTCTTTTCACATACCACATATGGATCCACCAGTGTCATTCAAAAGTGTGTTCTCTTTAGAGACCACACATGGATCCTCCAGTGTTATTGCATGTGTGTTCTTGTTACTAACAACAACCAGAGTCATTGCATGTGTTTTCTTTTCACATACCACATATGGATCCACCAGTGTCATTGCATGTGT
Organism: Avena insularis; assembly: GCA_023614405.1. NCBI lineage: Eukaryota > Viridiplantae > Streptophyta > Magnoliopsida > Poales > Poaceae > Avena > Avena insularis. Next base: position 22,830 of record JAJUPC010000668.1, on the reverse strand, counting down.
GTTCTTTTTACTAACAACAATTAAAGTCATTTCATGAATGTTCTTTTCACATACCACATATGGATCCACGAGTTTCATTGAAATGTGTGTTCTATTCAGAGAGCACACATGGAATTGGAGTCATTGCATGTGTGTTCTTTTCACATGCCACATATGGATCCACTAGTGTCATTGCATGTGTGCTCTTTTCACAATCCACCTATGGATCCACCAGTGTCATTATATGTGTGTTCTTTTTACTAAGAACAACCACAGTCATTGAAATGTGTGTTCTTTTCACATACCACATATGGATCCACAAGTGTCATTGCATGTGTGTTCTTTTCATAATCCACCTATGGATCCACCAGTGTCATTGCATGTGTGCTTTTTTTACTAACAACAACTCGATTCATTGCATGTGTGTTCTTTTCACATACCACATATGGATCCACAAGTGTCATTGAAATTTGTGTTCTCTTCAGAGGCCACACATGGATCCACCAGTGTCATTGCATGTGTAGTCTTGTTACTAATAACAATCAGAATCATTGCATGTGTGTTCTTTTCACATACCACATATGGATCCACCAGTGTCATTGCATGTGTGTTCTTTTTAGTAACAACAACTGGAGTCATTTCATGTGTGTTGTTTTCACATACCACATATGGATCCACCAGTGTCATTGCATGTGTGTTCTTTTCACAATCCACCTATGGATCCACCAGTGTCATTGCATGTGTTCGTTTTTTACTAACAACAACCAGAGTCATTTCATGTGTGCTCTTTTCAAATACCACATATGGATCCACCAGTGTCACTGAAATGTGTGTTCTCTTCAGAGACCACACATGGATCCACTAGTGTTATTGCATGTGTGTTCTTGTTACTAACAACAACCAGAATCATTGCATGTGTGTTCTTTTCACATATCACACATGGATCCACCAATGTCATTGCATGTGTGTTCTTTTCACAATCCACCTATGGCTCCACCAGTGTCATTCCATGTGTGTTCTTTTTACTAACAACAACTGGAGTCATTTCATGACTGTTCTTTTCACATACCACATATGGATCCACCAGTGTCATTGAAATGTGTGTTCTCTTTAGATACCACACATGCATCCACCAGTGTCATTACATGTGTGTTCTTTTTACTAACAACAACTTGAGTCATTGCATGTGTGTTCTTTTCACATACCACATATGGATCCACCAGTGTCATTGCATGTGTGCTGTTTTCACAATCCATCCATGGATCCACCAGTGTCATTGCTTTTGTGTTCTTTTTACTAACAACAACCAGAGTCATTGAAATGTGTGTTCTTTTCACATACCAGATATGGATCCACAAGTGTCATTGCATGTGTGTTCTATTCATAATCCACCTATGGATCCACCAGTGTCATTGCATGTGTGCTTTTTTTACTAACAACAACCAGATTCATTGCATGTGTGTTCTTTTCACATACCACATATGGATCCACATTTGTCATTGAAATTTGTGTTCTCTTTAGAGACCACACATGGATCCACCAGTGTCATTGCATGTGTGTTCTTGTTACTAACAACAATCAGAGTTATGCCATGTGTGTTCTTTTCACATACAACATATGGATCCACCAGTGTCATTGCATGTGTGTTCTTTTTAGTAACAACAACTGGAGTCATTTCATGTGTGTTGTTTTCACATACCACATATGGATCCACCAGTGTCATTGCATGTGTGTTCTTTTCACAATCCACCTATGGATCCACCAGTGTCATTGCGTGTGTTCGTTTTTTACTAACAACAACCAGAGTCATTTCATGTGTGCTCTTTTCAAATACCACATATGGATCCACCAGTGTCACTGAAATGTGTGTTCTCTTCAGAGACCACACATGGATCCACTAGTGTTATTGCATGTCTGTTCTTGATAGTAACAACAACCTGAATCATTGCATGTGTGTTCTTTTCACATATCACACATGGATCCACCAATGTCATTGCATGTGTGTTCTTTTCACAATCCACCTATGGATCCACCAGTGTCATTGCATGTGTGTTCTTTTTACTAACAACAACTGGAGTCATTTCATGACTGTTCTTTTCACATACCACATATGGATCCACCAGTGTCATTGCATGTGTGCTCTTTTTACTAACAACAACCAGAGTCATTGCATGTGTGTTCTCTTTAGAGACCACACATGGATCCACCAGTGTCATTGCACGTGTGTTGTTTTACTAACAACAACCAGAGTCATTGAAATGTGTGTTCTCTTCAGAGACCACACACGGATCCACCAGTGTCATTGCATGTGTGTTCTTTTTAATAACAACAACCAGTGTCATTGCATGTGTGTTCTTTTCACAATCCACCTATGGATCCACCAGTGTCATTGCATGTGTGCTCTTTTTACTAACAACAACCAGAGTCATTTTATTTGTGTTCTTTTCACATACCACATATGGATCCACCAGTGTCATTCAAAAGTGTGTTCTCTTTAGAGACCACACATGGATCCTCCAGTGTTATTGCATGTGTGTTCTTGTTACTAACAACAACCAGAGTCATTGCATGTGTTTTCTTTTCACATACCACATATGGATCCACCAGTGTCATTGCATGTGTGTTCTTTTTACTAACAACAATTAAAGTCATTTCATGAATGTTCTTTTCACATACCACATATGGATCCACGAGTTTCATTGAAATGTGTGTTCTATTCAGAGAGCACACATGGAATTGGAGTCATTGCATGTGTGTTCTTTTCACATGCCACATATGGATCCACTAGTGTCATTGCATGTGTGCTCTTTTCACAATCCACCTATGGATCCACCAGTGTCATTATATGTGTGTTCTTTTTACTAAGAACAACCACAGTCATTGAAATGTGTGTTCTTTTCACATACCACATATGGATCCACAAGTGTCATTGCATGTGTGTTCTTTTCATAATCCACCTATGGATCCACCAGTGTCATTGCATGTGTGCTTTTTTTACTAACAACAACTCGATTCATTGCATGTGTGTTCTTTTCACATACCACATATGGATCCACAAGTGTCATTGAAATTTGTGTTCTTCTCTTGAGGCCACATGGATCCACCAGTGTCATTACATGTGTAGTCTTGTTACTAATAACAATCAGAATCATTGCATGTGTGTTCTTTTCACATACCACATATGGATCCACCAGTGTCATTGCATGTGTGTTCTTTTTAGTAACAACAACTGGAGTCATTTCATGTGTGTTGTTTTCACATACCACATATGGATCCACCAGTGTCATTGCATGTGTGTTCTTTTCACAATCCACCTATGGATCCACCAGTGTCATTGCATGTGTTCGTTTTTTACTAACAACAACCAGAGTCATTTCATGTGTGCTCTTTTCAAATACCACATATGGATCCACCAGTGTCACTGAAATGTGTGTTCTCTTCAGAGACCACACATGGATCCACTAGTGTTATTGCATGTGTGTTCTTGTTACTAACAACAACCAGAATCATTGCATGTGTGTTCTTTTCACATATCACACATGGATCCACCAATGTCATTGCATGTGTGTTCTTTTCACAATCCACCTATGGATCCACCAGTGTCATTCCATGTGTGTTCTTTTTACTAACAACAACTGGAGTCATTTCATGACTGTTCTTTTCACATACCACATATGGATCCACCAGTGTCATTGAAATGTGTGTTCTCTTTAGATACCACACATGCATCCACCAGTGTCATTACACGTGTGTTCTTTTTACTAACAACAACTTGAGTCATTGCATGTGTGTTCTTTTCACATACCACATATGGATCCACCAGTGTCATTGCATGTGTGCTCTTTTCACAATCCATCCATGGATCCACCAGTGTCATTGCTTTTGTGTTCTTTTTACTAACAACAACCAGAGTCATTGAAATGTGTGTTCTTTTCACATACCAGATATGGATCCACAAGTGTCATTGCATGTGTGTTCTTTTCATAATCCACCTATGGATCCACCAGTGTCATTGCATGTGTGCTTTTTTTACTAACAACAACCAGATTCATTGCATGTGTGTTCTTTTCACATACCACATATGGATCCACATTTGTCATTGAAATTTGTGTTCTCTTTAGAGACCACACATGGATCCACCAGTGTCATTGCATGTGTGTTCTTGTTACTAACAACAATCAGAGTTATGCCATGTGTGTTCTTTTCACATACCACATATGGATCCACCAGTGTCATTGCATGTGTGTTCTTTTTAGTAACAACAACTGGAGTCATTTCATGTGTGTTGTTTTCACATACCACATATGGATCCACCAGTGTCATTGCATGTGTGTTCTTTTCACAATCCACCTATGGATCCACCAGTGTCATTGCGTGTGTTCGTTTTTTACTAACAACAACCAGAGTCATTTCATGTGTGCTCTTTTCAAATACCACATATGGATCCACCAGTGTCACTGAAATGTGTGTTCTCTTCAGAGACCACACATGGATCCACTAGTGTTATTGCATGTCTGTTCTTGATAGTAACAACAACCTGAATCATTGCATGTGTGTTCTTTTCACATATCACACATGGATCCACCAATGTCATTGCATGTGTGTTCTTTTCACAATCCACCTATGGATCCACCAGTGTCATTGCATGTGTGTTCTTTTTACTAACAACAACTGGAGTCATTTCATGACTGTTCTTTTCACATACCACATATGGATCCACCAGTGTCATTGAAATGTGTGTTCTCTTTAGATACCACACATGCATCCACCAGTGTCATTACATGTGTGTTCTTTTTACTAACAACAACTTGAGTCATTGCATGTGTGTTCTTTTCACATACCACATATGGATCCACCAGTGTCATTACATGTGTGCTCTTTTCACAATCCATCTATGGATCCACCAGTGTCATTGCATGTGTGTTCTTTTTACTAACAACAACCAGAGTCATTGAAATGTGTGTTGTTTTCACATACCACATATGGATCCACTAGTGTCATTGCATGTGTGTTCTTTTCACAATCCACCTATGGATCCACCAGTGTCATTGCATGTGTGCTATTTTTACTAACAACAACCAGAGTCATTGCATGTGTGTTCGCTTCGGAGACCACACATGGATCCACCAGTGTCATTGCATGTGTGTTCTTTTTACTAACAACAACCATAGTCATTGAAATGTGTGTTCTTTTCACATACCACATATGGATCCACCAGTGTCATGTCATGTGTGTTCTTTTCACAATCCACCTATGGATCCACTAGTGTCATTGCATGTGTGCTCTTTTTACTAACAACAACCAGAGTCATTGCATGTGTGTTCTCTGAAGAGACCACACATGGATCCACTAGTGTCATTGCATGTGTGTTGTTTTTACTAACAACAACCTGTTGGGGGGATACCCCTGGGTAGGGTCACTCCGGGGTATAAGGGCCAAGTTAGCCGAGGTTCGGCAGGGTCAAAGCAGATGCTGGTCGGGTCACCTCAAGGCAGGCCGGATAACGGAGTAACCCGGACCAGGGGGGTCGCCTAACATTGTCTCATCCGACTTAAGGAGTGAGTCGGAAGTGCTTGTCTAACTTTTATGCAGGAATGGGTGTGGCCGGATCTACTATGATCCGGGTCCCTGCTTAGCTTCTGGGAGAAGAAAGGTATATCTCTGGTCAAAAAGAAGGTCCGGTACGCACTGCATGAGCGAAGCAAGCAAGGGAAGGACCATCGGGTCATGGCCGACAAGGGTGACGACGCCCATGTCAGCTGACGCAGGCGCTGCAGAGGCTTACGTAGCTAAAGCATGTATGACGCGGGGAAAAAGCACCCCAGTCGGGTTACCACTTTGAGAGAGGGCATATTCTTAGGAATATGCCTCCACGTATGCCCTAGGCAGGTACCAGTAGAGCCTACTCTATATAAGGGGGGGCTAGGGTTCCAGTAGAGGGGGTTGGTTGAGCTCTAGTTAGTTGGAGGATTCCATAGTGACTAGTGGAGCTAAGGTTCTAGGAACACTCCACTATCCCTCCCTGGATTCCCCTAGCATGTATTAGTCCCCACCTTTAGCCTATCCATGGCATCTGCCGTGACACCACCACGCTTGGCGCCACTGGGGAAGCGGCGCTAGCAGGGGTGAAGATCCGGAGGGGAAACCTCATCGGCACCGGCGAATGCATCGTCTCCGGGCTCGTTCAGCGCTTTGGAGCACTGGACTTCGTCAGCGACAACGCTGGTTGCTTCGGCACGCGCCCACTTCCGTGCAATGGCCTCTTCGTCAAGTTAGGGGCGCACAAGGTCTACGTTGCGGTGGATGTATCATGCGTTCATCCGTGCTCCATCGTCGATGCGGGGGAACCACCCCTCACTGTGGCTCGCGGGGCGCGTATCGCTCGCTCCCCGGACCATGCGGAGGTGATGGTGACTGCGCCAGGTGCAGGCGCAAGCAAGGATCCAGCACCGGACCCGGAGGTAACACCTAAGGCACCGAGGAAAGGTAGAGGACCTCAACTAGAGAGGCCTGAGAACGTACTGAGAGAAGCTATGGATAGCTTGGCTAACCCGGTAGCAGCATTGGTAGATCCGGCTCAGGCACAGGCCGAGCTAGAGGAAACTAGGCAAAAGATACTAGAGGGCGCAAAGAAAATAGCCGCCGCTTAGCAGTCGTTGAACATGACGCTGCGTGAGTATGCAAAGGCAAACAAGGTTGATACGATAAAAGTAAAAGGGAGAAATCTCATAAGCGAGATGAACAGAGAAGGTGATGATGGAGCCGAGGGGTCGGAAAACTGTTTGTCTGTGGGGTTACCGAAGTATAGTACCCCGGCAATGAACCTCAGAGCAGCGGATGCGGCTGCGTCCGAGTTAGAGGGACTGACGGGTGAGGCCCGTCAAAGACAGCAAGATAGGGTTAACAAGCTGGTTCGGATCGCGAACAGACAGAATGAAGAGCTACTAAGAGCTAACCCAGAGAGAGCTGGAGCTTCCAAAATCGTCCATTCGGCGATGGGTAACCCGGAGAAATCCACTGGAGCCGCATCGTCACCTCATGGTGGTCCAAGGAGAGAAGAGGTAGTAACCTCGGCCAGACGGAACAAATAGATCGTCCCATATGACCCGACGCGTGCGGGAAAAGAAAAAGAAAGGCAGAAAAATGATGATCGACGGAGTGTGAGCCGAGGTGAAGCTAGCCGAGGTAATCACGACCAAGGCAATGCCGGTCAAGGAACGCCGCTAACGGCAGCGGACAAATAAACTCCGAGGCGGACAACCGCAACAACAGAATATACCAAGGCAAGAGCAAAGTGCCGGCCGAGGTATGCAACAGAAAGGTGCGCAACAAGAGCAAAACTGATACAACAACGGTGCTTCGGAGATGGTGAACGCAGGATACCCGAGACCAGACTATCTTGTGATAGGGTCAAGATTGGGAAGCAGGGATTTAATGCGGGATGACGCCAGGTTGAAACTGGATCGCCTGTATAGGTCGAAACAGATCGAATGTCAAGGTCCCCTGGGTCCAGCGTGCTTTGGACCCCGGATCATGAAGGAGCCACCGGTACCCAACTTCCAGCTGCCCAGAGGCACGAAGACGTATGACGGCAGTACCAAGCCGGAGGATTGGCTGATAAACTATGCTACAGCTGTGAAAATTGCCACTGGCAACTTGAGGTGGGATGTACGATACCTACCCCAGATGTTGGAAGGTCCGGCCAGAGTATGGCTGAACAATTTACCACCCGGAAGCATCAACTGCTAGATAGATTTTGAAGAAATGTTTATCAACAACTTCTCAAGTACATACCAGAGGCCGAATAGGCCGCGGACCCTAGCGATGTGCAAGCAAAGACCTAACGAGACGGATCGTGAATTCTTGACCCGGTGGTGTACCGTGAGAAACTCGTGTGAAGGTGTCATAGAGTCACAGGCCATAGCGTGGTTTGCACAAGGATGCAGATATGGCAGCGAGCTGTGGATGAAGTTGCAAAGGAAAATGCCAATTACGTTGGCAGAGATGGTCCGGATTGCAGATTCGTATGCCTTGGGTGATCCGACTCAACCTAGGCTCGCATCAAGCGAGTCCAACGAGGAATACTATCAGAGGGATGGAGCCGGGTCATCTCGAAGGAACGATTACAGAGGAAAAAGGAGAGATGATAGACCGGATCATCGCTATGGTTCACAACAAGTTGCAGCTATGAATCAAGATCAACCCGGAGCAGGGAGCAACCAACGCCAGAGAACGGGAGGGCAATGGACTCCAAGAAACGATGGCAAGAAAACATGGACTCCAGAGCAAAAGAAACAGTGGCAAGAGTCGATGTTGGACCAGCCGTGTAAGTTTCACACGCCAAATCTGAATATCCCGGCGGGTCACACAACGAGGCAGTGTGAGTGGATGCGTAACATAGAACAGGGCGGTTCGGGGAATGCTCAGGCACCCCGGAATGATCAACCTCGGCAGGAGTTACCTCGACAGCAATTGCTCTCCGGGGCGAACACGCAACAGCTAATGTTGCCTCCCCTCCGCCGAGGTATGACAACAATGAGAGAAGAGATGCAGTGCATCAGGTGGAAAATCAGCAACAGCCGGATCAGAGGTACCCCGGAAACGAGGGAAGGAATGAGTACAGAGAACATCACCAGAGCTATTGTGTGTTCACAACTGAGGAAACAGATCGGAAAAGCTTGCAGCGCCGACATATGGAGGTCAATGCCACAAATGATGACGAGGTATATGCCTTGGTCGGACCAGGAAATCACCTGGAACATCAAAGATCATCCTAAGCTTATGCCGAGTCCAGGTTCGTATGCGCTAGTGCTAGATCCGACATTCATTGGACCGAACATCAATGTGAGGTTCTCTAAGGTACTGATTGACAATGGCAGTAGCATTAACATCATGTATGCGGATACGATGCGCAAGTTGGGCATCTCGGAGAACATGCTCCAGGCTACGAGAACAACTTTCCATGGCATTGTACCAGGCATTTCTTGTGAGCCCATAGGCAAAGTCCGGGTCGACGTTCTATTCGGCACAAGGCATAACTGCCGAACTGAAAATCTAGAGTTTGAGGTGGTGAACTTGGAAAGTGCGTATCACGCGTTACTCGGAAGACCAGCATTGAACAAGTTCATGGCAAGCTGCCACATCAGTTATCTGAAGATGAAGTTGCCCGGGCCAAATGGAGTGATTACCATTGCTGGGGATTTCCGACGTTCCATTGAGTGTGCTTCAGCCGGGTTTAACCTAGACGAGTCACTCGTGATTCCGCAAGAGAAAAGAAAAATCCAAGAGGTGGCGGCTTTAGCTCAGTCCGCGCAGCAGTATATGCCGGTGTTGAGTAACCCGCATGGCAACATTTCATTCCAAGCCGCAAAGGACACCAAGAAGGATCCAGTTAATGACATGTTCCCGGAGCGCACCGTGACAATTGGTGCCGGGTTAACTTACAAATAGGAAAGCGAGCTCGTCAACTTCCTCCGCGAGAATCGGGATATTTTTGCTTGGTCTACACAGGACTTGTAAGGTGTTCCGAGGGAGTTGGCCGAGCACTCTTTGAACGTAAGACCCGGAGCAAGGCCGGTGAAGCAACCTCTCCGCCGCTTCGCCGAGGATAGGAGAAAAGTCATTGGAGACGAGATAGCTCGATTGCTAGCAGCAGGATTTATCATGGAAGTACTATATCCGGACTGGCTCTCTAATCCGGTGCTGGTAGAAAAGAAGAAGGACAATCTGAACGTGGCAGTGGTTTGGCGTATGTGTATCGATTACACGAACCTGAACAAGGCATGTCCAAAAGATCCAATTCCACTGCCGAGGATAGATCAAGTCATAGACTCGACCGCGGGATGTGAGCTGCTGTCATTCATTGATGCCTATTCTGGTTTCCACCAGATACCTCTGAACCCGGATGATCAAATAAAGACTGCGTTTATTACCCCGTACGGGGCTTACTGCTATCGCACTATGCCGTTCGGTTTACGTAATGCAGGTGCAACGTACCAAAGATGTATGCAAAAATGTTTGAATGACCAAATAGGTCAAAACGTACAAGTATACGTGGATGATGTGGTTAACAAGACCAAGGAAAGCAAAACGCTCCTTGACGACATCAGGCAGACATTCGCGAACTTGAGAAGGTTCCGGATAAAGCTTCACCCGGAAAAATGTACCTTCGGTGTCCCGGCTGGAAAATTACTCGGATTTCTCGTCTCCAGCCGAGGTATCGAGGTTAATCCTAATAAGATTCGGGCCATTGAGCAAATGGAGCTGCCGAAGTGTCTTAACAATGTCCAGAAGTTCACTGGATGCCTAGCATCGTTGAGTCGGTTTGTATGTCGGTTGGGAGAAAAGGCACTGCCTCTCTATCAACTCATGAAAAGTCGATAATTGCTTGGACGCCACAGCCGATGAAGCCTTTGCCCACTTAAAAAGATGTTGGCCATCGCACTTGTTAGCCTCTCCACTATCAAAGGAGCCAATGTTGCTCTACATAGCCGCAACCAACCGAGTTGTAAGTGCAGTGATTATAGTGGAGCGCAATGAAGAGGGTAAGTCGGTGCAAAGGGCAGTATATTACTTGAGCGAGGTATTGTCTGCCTCAAAACAGAACTACCCGCACTTTCAGAAGGTGGCATATGGTGTCTATATGGCGGCTAAGAAGTTAAAGCATTACTTTGAGGAGCACCCCATCAAAGTAATATGTGAAGCCCCCATATCCGAGATAATGGGTAACAAGGATGCGAGCGGAAGAACTGCAAAATGGGCAATTGAGATAGCCCCTTATGCGCCCCAATATGACAGAAGAGAAGCGATCAAGTCTCAGGCTGTGGCGGACTTTTTTGTGGATTGGGCCGAAGTACAATACGAACCACTGCCACCAGATCCGAACTACTAGAGGATGCACTTTGATGGGTCGAAAACCAAAACCGGATTAGGCGCCGGGGTTGTGCTTACCTCGCCAAAGAAGGACCAGCTAAAATACGTATTGCAGATCCATTTCGCGGCATCGAACAATGTTGCTGAGTATGAGGCTCTTGTGCATGGGCTCAAAGTGGCAAAGGAGATTGGCATACGTCGGATAATATGCTTTGGCGACTCGGATCTAGTGGTGCAGCAAGTGTCCGGAGTGTGGGACGCCCTGGACCCAAACATGGCACTATACAAATTTCACGTGCAGAAAATATCTGGTTACTTTGAGGGATGCGAATTTCACCATGTACCCCGGGTGGAAAACGAAGCTGCCGACATGTTGTCGAAGGTCGGATCGACCCAACAGGAAATTCCACCGGGTGTAGCATTGGAACACCTCAGAAAACCATCTATCAGGTCGTCCCCAGGAACCGACTCGATCTATGTCCCGGAAAGTATGGAATCCGGAGCTGTGCCCATGGACATTGACACGGGAGGTAATACGCGAGACCCGGGGACTGCATCAGCCAACCCGGGGACTGCCTCGGCAAACCCGGGGACTACCTCGCTAGACCCGGGGACTGCTCAACGTGATATGGCTCAAGTTATGCCGGTGGATCAGATGGAAATTGATGAGGAGATGTTCCCTCCACGAGCGATACCAGCTTGGGCACTGCCTATATTCCAATTCATGAAAGATGGAACGTTACCCGCTGAGGAGGTGTCAGCCAGGAAAACTCAGAGGAGAGCAAAAGCTTACACAATCATCAATTCCGAGTTGTACAAACGGAGTGTAACCAATGTCCTCCAGCGATGCGTTGACCCGGAAGAAGGACTTGACATCCTCCGAGATATACACCAAGGAGAATGCGGGCATCATGCCTCATCCCGAGCCTTAGTGGCAAAAGCCTTCCGGCATGCATTCTACTGGCCAAGTGCCTTAGAACAAGCGGAAGATCTAGTGAGAAAATGCAATGGTTGTAAAAGGTACGCCACCAAGACACATATGCCTATGTCGGAACTCAAAACCATACTAATTACGCGGCCATTTGCCGTATGGTGCTTGGATATGGTTGGCCCGTTCAAACCAGCGAGAGGAAACATGACACACATTTTGGTCATGGTGGACAAGTTTACAAAATGGATTGAAGTGAAGCCTATAAGAAAATGTGATGGAGCTACGGCCGTAACATTTCTCAAAGACATCATCTTGAGATACGGTTATCCACACAGTATTATAACTAATAATGGAACAAATTTTGCGGAAGGAGCATTTGCACGCTTCTGTCGAGACAAGAAGATCCGACTCGATGTCGCCTCGGTAGCCCACCCCGCATCGAACCGACAAGTGGAAAGATCCAACGGATTAGTATTATCCGGGATAAAACCCCGGCTCATTGAGCCGCTGCAAAGATCAGCGGGGTGCTGGATAAAAGAACTACCAGCGGTACTATGGAGTTTAAGAACAACTCCAAATCGATCAACGTGCTATACGCCATTTTTTCTGGTATATGGGGCAGAAGCTGTATTACCAGCCGACATAGAGCATGATTCGCCTAGGGTCACCCAATACATAGAAGCCGAAGTGCAAGAAGCCCGGCAAAATGATGTTGATCTGCTGGAAGAAGCGAGAGAATTGGCACTGTCCAGATCCGCCATATATCAGCAAAATCTCCGACGCTACCATAGCCGGAAAGTGTGCCCCCGAGTATTTCGGGAAGGCGATCTGGTGCTCCGGTTGGTACAACATACTACTGGCATGCATAAATTATCCCCCCAATGGGAAGGGCCATTCATTGTGAGCAAAGCATTGCACAATGATTCTTACTATCTTATAGATGCAAAGCCACAGGAAAAGAACAAGGCGGACAGGTCCAGAGAGGAATCTAAGCGACCGTGGAATGTAGCACTACTTCGTCCCTTCTACACTTAGCTAAGAAGTGTATGTATCCGAGTCGTCTCATATGTCGGTATGTATGTCGGCAATGAGCTTATCAATGAAATAGCGCCTCGAGCAATAAATCCTGGGTGCCTTAATAATGTTTGTTGTTACTTCCTATGCGCTAGCTGGAATGAGTCGTTCTACTTAACCCGGATTAGTAATGTGTGAGCACCAAAAACCCAACTCTTCGACTTGCTGCTGTCCAACAAGAATTGGCTTCATGGCAAGCAAGAGAACAAGTTTGGAATTGCGTATCACATGAAAAACGACTAAGGAAACGAATTTATTCGAGCTAACGTTTGTTTTTCGGACTAACCCTGTATTTATTTTCAAGTTATTATGCTGAATTATTTTGAGCTAAGCCTAAAAGTTTCTAAGTATTGTTAAAACAATTTTTAAAGCTCGGATTCGTAAGTCGTAAAACCGAATCAAGGTAGACACGGACCGAGCCAGAGAATTGGACGAACAAGAAAATTAAACTTGGGGACTACGCCCAAGTTAATCCGGCATAGAAATGTAGTAGCAAAATATCACATATCCAGCATACAATTGCACCCGGCATACCGGGGGTCTGATAAATTTTCAAGTTTTTTCGAACTAAGGAGCAGCAGGAGGAGGGAGTTCGGCGTCGTCGTCGTTGTCTTCAATATCTGAGGCATCATCCTCACCGCCCTCATCCGACCCATCTTCAACGTTCTCAACGTGCTCGTCCCCACTGGATTCTAGGAAGCTTGGTCCTTCAACCCAATCATGGATAGGAGAATATTCGAGGAGGCTATAGGCGCAAGCCTGGCGCCGAGCTACCCACTCCGGATCATCGGTCAATCTGGATCCGGTGCGCCGGCGTGTAAGGAGGCTGAGGTCGATCTTCTCGTACCATGTGAGAATATGATGAAGGATAGTATCAGCTGCGGCACGCCCAGTGGATTCTCTCCAGAGATCGAGCTGGGTCTTAGTCTCCATTAACTTCTCGACGAGAATCGCGGTGGTCTCCGGGCTACCCTCTCCGGGCCAAAACGTGTTGAAAATGCGAACGGCAACGTCGAGGATATCCTTGCCGTAATTCTTGATGATCTCCACGCGAGACGACAAGCTGACCAACAGGTCCTCCATGTCGTAAGGAACCTCCTCACCAAAGAGCGCGGAGTACCCTGCTTGGCGAAAATATAAACGCTAATAGTGATGCTCTCAGGAAATTTGCCAGACAGCCAGACAAGGGAAGAAGGTAAAGAAAAGTCATATAAAGCAACCCGGAAAAGTAGGTCGGAAGGAACTTACGTGATATGTGGCTAAGGATCCGGGTTAACTCCTTGATGCAGTCATCGCATCTCTTGCGAAGTTGCTCAAGCTCAGTGTTTGCCGACTCAAGCTGGACGTCGGATTCTTTAAGTAGCTCCTGGTCCTTGGAGATCTGGAGAGTAAGACGCTCACGCTCTTCTGTGAAGTTCTGGCCAACCTTTTGGAGCTCGGTTTGGTGTTGGGCCTTCATCTTCTCCATCTCAGCCTTGAGCTTGGCGATCTTGTTGTCCTTAGTCCGGAGGAGAGCGAGCTCATCATCCTCTTTCTTCAGCTCGGCTTGATGCTGTCCTGCTTGTTTGAGAAAATGCAGCATCATATCAGGCATGGGCACACTATCCTCAAGCGATGCTGAAATAGTATGTTGACCCGGCAGAGCCGAGGAGTGAATGTTTGCCGAGCCAAGGAGAAGAGGAAATGGAAAACACTACGAGGTCGGACAAAAGAGGACATACCCCGGATTTCCTCCAAGTTCTTCCGCATGATCTTGTTCTCAGCCTCCACCCTAGCTGCAGAAACCGAATGAGGAGATTAGTTCGGCGGAAGAAGGTGAAGAAAAATAGAGAAGTGCCGAGGGAGAAAATTACCCCTCTTTTCATGTTCTGCACTAAGTGCAACATGTTTTGTGCGTAGGATCTTGTGGGTATCCAGCAGGCGTTGGAATTCAGTGCTCCGGCGATTGGTGGTTACCTAAAAAAAGTACAGAAGTGTAAAATTAGCTTGGTGCATATTCGAAGTGTACAAGATCCGGGCCAAGTGGAACTTAACCCGGCTCTAGGTGTGTGCATATTCGAAGTGTACAAGATCCGGGCCAAGTGGAACTTAACCCAGCTCTAGGTGTGTGCATATTTGAAGTGGACAAGATCCGGGCCAAGTGGAACTTAACCCGGCTCTAGGTGTGTGCATATTCGAAGTGGACAAGATTCGGGCCAAGTGGAACTTAACCCAGCTCTAGGTGTGTGCATATTCGAAGTGTACAAGATCCGGGCCAAGTGGAACTTAACCCAGCTCTAGGTGTGTGCATATTCAAAGTGGACAAGATCCAGGCCAAGTGGAACTTAACCCGGCTCTAGGTGTGTGCATATTCGAAGTGTACAAGATCCGGGCCAAGTGGAACTTAACCCGGCTCTAGGTGTGTGCATAATCAAAGTTCACATGGAGCTACGTTAGTTTTCTAATGAGCATCCGACCGAGTAACATGCTACTCCACCGGAGGCTCGGGGACTATTGGTTATTATCTACAGCATGTAAAGGAGAAACGACATACCTCCATCATTCGCCCGCGAGGTTAATTGCCTTAGCGGCGGTATTCATCTGGGCAGAAAATTCTGTGGGGCCGAACTTTTCCGGGAGATCGTCGTTGTGGATGAACTCCGCCTTATTCCAGTTCATGATGAACTCAATAAGACTCGGAGGCTACCGCTCCCCGGTGGGCATATGGGGTGCCACCAAGCCCTTTGCGTGCGCTTCTTTCCTCTCAACCAAGGCAAGGGCTGGGCTAGTATGCAGAACCATCTGTTGCACGTCAGTTGGCTCAGCAGTAACATCCTTCGCTGCTGGGGCTTTCTTGGGAAGCATCAACGATAGGGTTCGCTGCCCAGCCTCGACGGATGTGGACTTGGTAGTATCCGGAGCCTTTTTGCCGTTAGCTTGCTGGGAAGAAGTAACCGCAGTGGATTTCCCCTTTGAAGCTGCTGAAGTAGTTCCTCCCCGAGGTTGAGATGACTCGGACGAGGCGGAAGAACTTGACACTGGAGCTCTTGTAGCTGAACTTGGAGATGTTGTTGGTTTCCTTGGTGCCGGAACAGGTGCTAGTCTTTGGCTCGCTGGTATCGAACCGCCGGTGCTGATGTTGAGATAGACTCGGTGGCTGCTGGTTGCGGCAATGCCGAAGTGGTGGACGCCGTCGCCTCGGCCGGACCGACCCCTCCCGCTCTGAGGTCGCGTTCCTCTTGACGAGGTAGTGCGGAACCCGGAGCAGCCGCAGAACCCTTTGGAATAGGGCTCAGCGGACGTGACTCGTCGTCACGAGGAGGAGAAGGGCCGGATCGAAGTGGTGAAGAGATGCTTGATCCGCTCTGAGGGACCTCCACCGGAGGCCTGAAAAAGAAAATAATGTCAGAAGAGAAATTACCACGATGCAAGGAAAAGTGAGTTACGCAATGAAAAATGACTTACGCATCCGAGGTTTCGGCCTCCTTGGGTTTCCAAGCCCTCCGTGTCGGGGCTTTGCCCGCCCGCTTGGAGGCAGTCTTATCTCCGGCCTTCTTTTGCCTTTTTGTGGGCTGAGAAGGTTCGGAGGAAGAACCTGATGTGGCTCCGCGCTTCTTCTTCGACGCCACCAGAACCGGCTCGCCCGTAGCAAGTGGAGGATCCTCGTGGATATGCCCACCGGGGTTAGCTGATGACGGAAAGGCACAAGAAAGAGGGACAGCCTGAACAGGTTTAATCACGTCGACATCCGAGTCATCCTTATCATCGGGCCAATCTCTAAGAGAAGAGAATTTACCGCTGGGTCGTTTGGTAGCGTCGGTCATAGGGAGGAACATCTCCTGGTCCGGCTCCTCCTCATCTGGGATTTCTCGGTCCGGCACCCACTTAAGGGTCGGATCCGTACCATCCTCGAGAGTTTGATGAAGGAACAACTGAGAAAAAGCATGAAGAACGGAGTCAAAAATACAACAAAAACCGACACATATGTGATCCGAAATAAGTTTGCCTCGCAAAGCTTACCGAGGGAGGGAGCCTGTCACGACAGTAGTGCTCAATTCCCGACGTCCATTCGGCGGAGAAGTCCCGGTGGGTGGTGAAGAGAGCCTTAACCCGGCGAAAAATCTCCGTGTTGCTCAGCTCAAAGGAGGAGGTCCGGTTGGGGTCGCGGCCGAAACTCATATGGCACAACTTGTGGGTGCGCTTATGGAGGGGAGAGATTCGGTTGCGCACGAACGTGATCATAGCATCCTCGTTGCGCAATCCGAGTTTCTTCAGCTCCGCAAACCTCTTGTTAACTTGGTTGGCCAAAGCTATAGGCTTCTTGGGGACCTCCTCCCAGAATTCCGTGTCAGGTGGACCCGGAGCGTAGGTCAGCAACCGAATCAAATCTTTAGTGCCCTTGTTCCAGACATAGAAGAAGGTCCGGGCCCATCCTTTGCTGGAGTCAAGCCCGGTAACCCGGGGGAAGACGGAAAGTCTCCGGGGCAAGACGGAGGCAGATCCGAATTCAGTGAGCTGCTTATCCTCTGACTCTACTTGGATGTTGGAGATGACGTTGCGACGAAGCCCGAAAAAACGGATCCACAGCTCCTTCGTGGGCCATAGTCCGGTGTAGCCTTCGATCGTAGAGACAAAGGCGGAGAGAGAGGTGATGGCGTTGGCTGGGAGATGGTGCGGCTACAAGTGGTAGGTCCTAACCCAATCCCGGAAGAAATCGCTCACCGGCAGGCCAAATCCTCGTTGGAAGTGGGACAGGAACACGACGAACTCACCCGGATTGGGTGAGGGGGCTAGTTCGGCGGAGGGGAGACACGACGCCGGCAGGAATGCGCCTAGTCCGGTAGAGCCAGCCAAGGTCATCTTGACAGACCCATGATCCGGCCCACGATCCGCCATGTCCGGCCCGCCACGGCGTCCCTCCTCCATCTCCTGCTCAGCGACGACGAGCTCCTCCCCCGTCATCTCGTATTCACTATCCTCGCTGGAGCTAGCGGCGGCGGAGATCTGAGGCCTGTATTGGCGTGGACCCATAGCGAAGAAGTTGCACAGCGGTGGCTGCGATGCAGAAGCACCGGGAAAGTGCGGCGGCGGCACTGCTGCTAGAAGCACTGGCGGCGGCGCGGTCGCTAGGAAGACGAAGGAGAAGGTCAACGAGCAGAGGGGCGCAGAAGTGGGAAAAACGCTAAGGGGTGCGCCCCTCCGCTACTTAACCACCCGCTGAGAGGGTGAGTGGGATCGCGCTATGCCAGCGAGCCACACGGTGTGGCCGTGTATCACTTGCATCAACCAATCGGAGAAGATCCACACAGAGGGCCACAGAGCAGAAGCAATCCCATGACGTGACACGCTGATGCGGTAAACAAGGAGGCAGGCATGACGTGACCCAGGCACAGTGATAACTGACAATTACTGCGGCGGTTACTATGCAGGCCCTAAAAATAAGACGAGGTAATGATTAGCCTCCACGTGGGTTGGCGTATGAGAGAAGGAAACGGGGCCCGGATCAAACCATGGTAACAATGGGATCCGAGCCAAAGTGGTAACCTAGCCGGCAAGTGAAAACTTAGAACGTGCGAAGGGAACGTAAATCCATATAATCCGAGATAAGGAGCTAACCCGGAATTAAACGTCCAAGGCTCGAACATAAATGAACCTGATGTGGCCTTAGCGGCCAAGGCCGCTAAGACCGCACCAGCTTCAGGGACTAATGTTGGGGGGGTACCTCCGGGTAGGGTCACTCCGGGGTATAAGGGCCGAGTTAGCCGAGGTTCGGCAGGGTCAATGCAGATGCTGGCCGGGTCACCTCAAGGCAAGCCGGATCATGGAGTAACCCGGACCAGGGGGGGGGGGTTCTCCTAACATTGTCTCATCCGACTTAAGGAGTGAGTTAGAAGTGCTTGTCTAACTTTTATGCACGAACGGGTGTGGCCGGATCTACCATGATCCGGTTCCCCGCTTAGCTTCTGGGAGAAGGAAGGAATATCTCTGGTCAAAAAAGAAGGTCCGGTACGCACTGCATGAGCGAAGCAAGCAAGGGCAGGACCACCGGGTCATGGCTGACAAGGGTGACGATGCCCATGTCGGATAACGCAGGCGCCGCAGAGGCTTACGTAGCTAAAGCATGTATGACGCGGGGGAAAAGCACCTTGGTCGGGTTACAACTTTGAGAGGGGGCATATTCTTAGGAATATGCCTCCACGTATGCCCTAGGCAGGTACCGAGCCTCCTCTATATAAGGGGGGCTAGGGTTCCAGTAGAGGGGGTTGGTTGAGCTCTAGTTAGTTGGAGGATTCCATAGTGACTAGTGGACCTAAGGTTCTAGGGAAAAATAGTAGTCAAGAGTAAGAGAGCTCCTTCTTCCTCCTCTCGCCAATACAGCTCTAGGAGCACTTGTAATCTTGAGAGTTAAGCAATACAAACTTCTGTGTGGAGAATCACTCCACTATCCTCTACCCTGGATTCCTCTAGCGTGTATTAGTCCCCACCTTTAGCCTATCCATGGCATCTGCCGTGACACCACCACGGCACAACCAGAGTCATTGAAATGTGTGTTCTCTTTAGAGACCACACATGGATCCACCAGTGTCATTGCATGTGTGTTCTTTTCACTAACAACAACCAGTGTCATTGCATGTGTGTTCTTTTCACAATCCACCTATGGATCCACCAGTGTCATTGCATATGTGATTTTTTACTAACAACAACCAGAGTCATTGCATGTGTGTTCTTTTCACATACCACATATGGATCCACCAGTGTCATTGCTTGTGTGTTCTTTTCTCAATCCACCTATGGATCCACCACTGTCATTGCATGTGTGTTCTTTTTACAAATAACAACTGGAGTCATTTCATGACTGTTCTTTTCACATACCACATATGGATCCACCAGTGTCATTGAAATGTGTCTTCTCTTTAGAGACCACACATGGATCCACCAGTGTCCTTACATGTGTGTTTTTACTAACAACAACTGGAGTCATTGCATGTGTGTAGAACATACCACATATGGATCCACCAGTGTCATTGCATGTGTCCTCTTTTCACAACCAACATAAGGATCCACCAGTGTCATTGCATGCGTGTTCTTTTTACTAACAACAACCAGAGTCATTGCATGTGTGTTCTTTTCACATACCACATATGGATCCACCAGTGTCATTGCACGTGTGTACTTTTCTCAATCCACCTATGGATCCACCAGTGTCATTGCATGTGTGCTTTTTTTACTAACAACAACCAGAGTCATTTCATGTGTTTTCTGTTCACATACCACATATGGATCCACCAGTGTCCTTGCATGTGTGTTCTTTTCACATACCACATATGGATCCACCAGTGTCATTGAAATGTGTGTTCTCTTCAAATACCACACATGGATCCACCAGTGTTATTGCATGTGTGTTCTTGTTACTAACAACAACCAGAGTCATTGCATGTGTGTTCTTTTCACATACCACATATGGATCCACCAGTGTCATTGAATGTGTGTTCTTTTCACAATCCACCTACGGATCCACAAGTGTCATTGCATGTGTGTTCTTTTTACTAACAATAACTAGACTATATTCATGACTGTTCTTTTCACATACCACATATGGATCCACCAGTGTCATTGAAATGTGTGTTCTCTTCAGAGACCACACATGAATCCACCTGTGTCATTACATGTGTGTTCTTTCTACTAACAACAACTTGAGTCATTGCAAGTGTGTTATTTTCACATACCACATATGGATCCACAATGTCATTGCATGTGTGCTCTTTTCACAATCCACCTAAGCATCCAACAGTGTCATTGCATGTGTGTTCTTTTTACTAACAACTAGAGTCACTGCATGTGTGTTCTTTTCACATACCACATATGGATCCACCAATGTCATTGCATGTGTGTTCTTTACACAATCCACCTATGGATCCACCAGTGCCATTGCATGTGTGATTTTTTACTAACAACAACCTGAGTCATTTCATGTGTGTTCTTTTCACATACCACATATGGATTCACCAGTGCCATTGCATGTGTGTTCTTTTCACAATCCACCTATGGATGCACCAGTGTCATTGCATGTGTGCTTTTTTACTAACAACAACCAGAGTCATTTCATGTGTGTTCTTTTCACATACCACATATGGATCCACCAGTGTCATTGAAATGTGTATTCTCTTCAGAGACCACACATGGATCCACCAGTGTTATTGCATGTGTTTTCTTGTTACTAACAACAACCAGAGTTATTGCATGTGTGTTCTTTTCACATACCACATATGGATCCACCAGTGTCATTGCCTGTGTGTTCTTTTCACAATCCACCTATGGATCCACCAGTGTCATTGCATGTGTGTTCTTTTTAATAACAACAACTGGAGTCATTTGATGACTGTTCTTTTCACATACCACATATGGATCCACCAGTGTCATTGAAATGTGTGTTCTTTTCAGAGACCACACATGGATCCACCAGTGTTATTACATGTGTGTTATTTTTACTAACAACAACTGGAGTCATTGCATGTGTGTTCTTTTCACATACCACATATGGAACAACCAGAGTCATTGCATGTGTGCTCTTTTCACAATCCATCTATGGATCCACCAGTGTCATTGCATGTGTGTTCTTTTCAGTAACAACAACCAGTGTCATTGCATGTGTGTTCTTTTCACAATGAACCTATGGAATTACCAGTGTCATTGCATATGTGCTTTTTTTACGAACAGCAACCAGAGTCATTGCATGTGTGTTCTTTTCACATACCACATATGGATCCACCAGTGTCATTGCTTGTGTGTTCTTTTCACAATCCACCTATGGATCCACCACTGTCATTGCATGTGTGTTCTTTTACTATCATAACCGCAATCATTTCATGACTGTTGGGGATACCCCGGTAGGGTCACCCAGGGTATAAGGCGAGTTAGCCGAGCTTCTAAGAAGGTCAAAGCGGATGCTGGCCGGTCACCTCAAGGCAGGCCGGATCACGGAGTAACCTCACTGTGGGGGCGCCTAACATTGTCTCATCCGACTTAAGGAGTAAGTCGGAAGTGCTTGTCTAACTTATATGCAGGAATAGGTGTGGCCGGATCTACTTTGATCCGGGTCCTCGCTTAGCTTCAGGGAGAAGGAAGGAATCTCTCCGGTCAAAAAGAAGGTCCGGTACGCACTGCATGAGCGGAGAAAGCAAGGGCAGGACCACCGGGTCGTGTCCGACAAGGGTGATGACGCCCATGTCGGCTGACGCAGGCGCCGCAGAGGCTTACGTCGCTAAAGCATGTGTGACGCGGGGGAAAAGCACCCCGGTCGGGTTACCACTTTGGGAGGGGGCATATTCTTAGGAATATGCCTCCATGTATGCCCTAGGCAGGGACCGAACTTCCTCTATATAAGGGGGGCTAGGTCTCTGGTAGAAGGGGTTGGTTGAGCTCTAGTTGGTTTGGTGATTCCATAGGGCTAGTTGATCTAGAATTCTAGGGAAAAATAGCAGGCAAGAGTAAGAGAGCTCCTTCTTCCTCCTCTCGCCAATACATCTCAAGGAGCACTTGTAATCTGGCAGATATAGCAATACAAACTTCTGTGTGGAGAATCACTCCACTATCCCTCCCTGGATTCTCCTAGCGTGTATTAGTCCCCACCTTTAGGCTATCCATGGCATGTGCCGTGACACCACCACGACAGTTGGCGCCCACCGCGGGGCTAGCAGCGCTAGCAGGGGTGAAGATCCGGATGACAAACCTCATCGTCATCGGCCAACGCGTGCCTCCTGCTCGTTTCAGCACTTTGAGCGCTGGATTTCCAATGACAACGCCGTTGCTTCAAGACGCCGCCTACTTCAAGAACGGCCTCTTTGTCAAGCTCGGTGCGCACAAGGTCTACGCTATGTGGACGCCTCGTATGCGTTCATCCGCGCCCACATCGCCGACATGCGGGGAACCACCTCATCGTGGCTCGGGCCAGATCGCCGCCTCCCTGGACCATGCGGAGGTGATGATGATTGCGC